>APFE030513077.1:0-25722 GCA_000404065.3 Pinus taeda
TTTATATTTAGATGACATTCTTGTTTTCAGTAAAACATGGGAAGAACATTTGAAGCATGTAAAGCAGACTCTAGATGTCTTGAAAAGAGAAAATCTCTATGTGTAATTTTCAAAATGTGAATTCGGAAAAACATCTTTAAATTATTTGGGTCATATTGTAGGGGTTGGTGAATTGAAGATAGATCCCTCTAAGGTTGAAGTCATTCTGAACTTGCCTAAACCCAAATCTGCTACAGAAGTTAGGAGTTTCCTAGGAGCAACACAATATTGGAGAAATTTTATTGCTAACTGTTCCTCGATTGTAGCTCCCTTACATGCTTTAACAGGATTGAATAAGGTGTTTTAGTGGGGAGGCAAATAGCAGAAAGCCTTCGACACCTTAAAAGAAAAAATTAGTACAGCACCAGTACTAGCACTGCCAGATCTTCAACGACCATTTGAGATTGAAACAGATGCCAGTGACTATGCCATGGGAGCAATGTTGATGCAACATGGTAAATCCATATGCTATCATTTTGAAACATTTAATTCTGTAGTAGTTAATTATCCCACATATGATAAAGAATTGTATGCATTAGTATAGAGTGTGAAAAAGTGGAAGCATTAATTAATGGGCAAAGAAAAAATCATCCATACAGACCATCAACCACTTCAATATTTGCACTCACAAACTAAATTGCTGCAATCAAGACATTATAGGTGGATGGGTTTTCTACAACAATTTCATCTAGTC
Organism: Pinus taeda; assembly: GCA_000404065.3. NCBI lineage: Eukaryota > Viridiplantae > Streptophyta > Pinopsida > Pinales > Pinaceae > Pinus > Pinus taeda. The sequence continues at coordinate 734 of APFE030513077.1, forward strand.
ATCAGATATAAGAAGGGAATGCACAATAAAGTTGTAGATATGTTGTTCAAACCAATCATAAATGCATCTACTATAATTAAGCATAACTCAGTAATGCATGAAAGCTACATTGAACAATATGCTCAAGATGTAGATTTTAAAGATGTATATGCAACTTTACGTCATGGAAAACAAGTAGAAGAATTGGATTATTATGTTAAGGACCAACTCTTGTATCATTTGGGAAAGCTATGCATTCCACAAACTGAAAGAGTTAACATAATCCAAGAAGCACACACTTCTCTTATATCAGGTCATTTTGGTGTAAGTAAAACAATTGGATCGCTGCAAAGTGTTATCCGGGAATAGTGTCCACTCAGATGTTGCTATTCCCACTAAGATGGGTGGCTATCTTAGAAACAAACAATCAAATTCTACTATTGTTTCCTTTTACGAAAATAGATGAGTGGAGAACCAAGAGGGCCAACCTGAGTCTTGCGCTTGATTTCCTCTCCTTCTTGATAGAGTTTTGCCGCTTCTTCTTTGCCTGCCCAACTTCAAAAGAACATGTAGAATCACAGCAACATACTACTATGCAAGAAACAAGGATCTAAATTCATAAATAATACAGGATCAAATGTGTATTAACCATATACATGCATATATAAACAAGTACACAAAAATATGGAACGAAACAAGAATAGCTTTATTCAGATGAAAAGTAGCAAGAGGATTACAACCATATGCTCTGACCCAACATCATCCTCCAGCTAAGAAGCCCTTCTTCACCCCAAGCAAAGCTAGATCACCCAACACTATGAATGTACACCAGAAAACCAACAACACTTCTCTATAAGATACAAAATTCCAGCCCCTAGATCTCTGTGATGAGGGATCCATATATAGATGATTACAGAGAGGTGAGTCATCTTCTCAGATCTTCATCAGTGTCTTCTCTCTGATAGTTCCTACTTCCACTTGGAGAATGATGATCTCTTACTCATCCCTGGTCAAAAATAGAGAGGCAAGTGTTAGAGGGGAAGCTTCTGGAAGATTCCATGATCTTCCACCTCGCATTTTTGTCCATGCCATTTGTCCATTCCCGACCACCGCACCCTACAGAGGAGAAAATCAGTATGCATCACACCTTGTACACTGGGAAGGTGATATGCATCGCACCCCCTGCATTGAGCTTTCAGTATGGTCAAATTTTGACCATTTATGAGCATTTTTCAGTGGAGAACTTTTGGGAGATGATGTAATCAATTGACCTTGTTCCTTTAGGCAGTGAAGAAACACTTTTAGGGACTTAGGAGCCCTTAGTTTATGGACATTTATGATTGGGGTTGAAGTGCCCAAAAATGTCTATAACACAAAGGTTCTGTTATGGCCAAGAATGCATGAAATAGTTTCTAGATATATTAAAGGGTGTACCATGTGTGCTAAAAGAAAGCCCAACAATAGAAAATTAGGCTTGTGCACTCCACTACCAGTTCCTTCTCGTCCTTAGGAAAGTGTTTCCATGGACTTTGTTTGGGGATTGCCAAAACCTAGAAAAGGTCATGACAATTTATATGTTATTATGGACAGGTTCAGCAAAATGTGTATTTTAATACCTTGTAACAAGCATATTACAGTTGAACAAACAACGAAGTTGTTCTTTCAGCATGTATGGGTTCATTTTGGGTTACCCACTTCCATTGTATATGATCAAGATTCCCAATTTGTTGGGAAGTTTTGGTCAAGTCTGTGGAAATTGATGGACACCAGACTGAAGAAGAGCACAACCTTTCATCCACAAATAGATGGCCAAATAGAGGTGGTCAACAAGACAGTGATCCAGTTGCTAGGGGTTATTGCAGCAAGCATCCAAACTTTGGGGTGACCATTTGTGTTATGTACAACATGCTTACAACTGTGCTGAGCACTCTTCTACATAGAGATCTCCTTTTGAGACTTGTTTTGGCTTTACACCAAAGTCTCCCTTGGATTTTGTCTTTGGAAAAGACATAGCAGTTGATGGACACAGTGATGTGGACAAAGCAACCAAGTTCATTGAACAGATCCAAGAAATTCACCAGGAAGTGCAAGAACAACTGGAAAGAAGCCAGGCCAAGTACAAGGCAAGGCATGACAAGAATCGAGTTGAGCATAGCTTCCAAGTTGGTGATCAAGTCTGGCTGTAAATCAACAAAGACAAAATGCAAGGTGAAGGTAAGAAGTTGAAGCGAATAAGGTATGGGACTTTCAAGATACTTGAGAAAATTGGTGAAAATTCTTTTTTCCTTGATTTGCTAGCTTATATGCATATCTATTCATTCATTAATGCAGAGAACTTGAGACTATATGAACCTTCATTGATTGAAGATCCCGAAGAGTAAAGTCAGTTTCCTTCTATTGATGATCTATTACCTAAATATCTCAATGAGTTGCAGGAAGATACAGTTTTGGACAGGAAGTGAGAACTATGCATAGAGGGGATGTTGAGTACCTCAGAATTGGACTCAAAGGTTGAAAACCAAGCAGTGCACGATGGATAGAAATTGGACAAGTGAGGAAGTTGTATCCTCACTTGATCGATGCTTAAAAACCAACTTTTGGTGGTACAAAATCTTTTTCAATGGGAAGGCGTGATCGAAAATGGATCCTAAACACCCTCTAAGTCTTCAAACATCCAAAACTATCGCATACGAAGAACCTTTAAAAATGGTGGATTACACTATCGGGAGTGAAAAACACCAAGAAATAGCGAAAATTGATCCTATCGGAGGTCAAAACAACTTTTCACAGGAGTTGTCCAATCTGGCCGATCAACAGTCTAGATCCAATCGACATATTGCAATCGATTATGGCAAGTGGAGGTTATCAGAGGTGGCCACATGAAAGTTGTGATAACAATCAACACAAGTCAATGAGGACCACCGATCAAGCGCGCAGATCGATGGCTTAGGTTAACTCATGATATCACATCGGCAGAATACAAAGGAGCAGGGCCAATATACTTACGACTGTGATAGCTAGACCCGATAGGATTATGAATGAAATTTGATAATATTTCAAGTCTGGTAAAAGGGTTTCTTCAATGTATTTCATATTTTCATAAATAAACGAAAAACAAAGGAAATGCGAATAAAGTGATGAATCCAGACCCGAAAGGGATACACAAGCAAATATATATGTTTTGAATTCCATAATGGGTAGGATTTTGAGCGGGCCTTAGGTGGTAAGTGGTTCTTGGATAGGATTCACCCAATCCCATCCACTGGCTAACACATGGCATTAGAAAACCGCCTTTTCAGGTGGGTAATCTCCGTACACCTTCGCCGCCCGAAATGAATCTCAACCGTTGGATCAAGATCACTTAGATCAACAGTGGATATGTGATAGTGATATAAAACCTGACCAAATGGAACCTATACATGAAAATATATAGCATTTCAAGTCCGCCATCAAGCTATTTTGGTTATTTTCAGTGTTTTAATGTATTTTTCAAATACAAAGGGAAACCACGGAATGAGCATTTGTGACATGCGGTAGCAATTTAAAATATGGACCCGATGGAATATAGGGCGTAATTCATAATATTTAAAGTCCAATAAATAGTGATTTGGTAGATTTTTCTCGTGTTTTACAGTGTTTCTCTGTGTAAATAGAGAACACTATTTTTGGGGATTTCAAAGGCCCGATGGTTCCTTCCATTGTAGAATAGGTGGCCACCTTTCCTGAAGACATTATGCCATGATTGCTAACACTTAGAAGGGGATTCGAGCGGACAAAGGCCGGAAGCCAAAGAGCCTAGAAGAGGAATGAACAGACAACGCCAATTGGCTTTAAAGCCACAAAAGATAGAAGACAAAGACAAGCGGTGTTGAGACAGAGAGTGAAAGAAAGAGTCTGTGTACTCAAAGAGGCTTAAGGGATTCAAGCAAACTCCTACTATTTTGTATCTGTGTGTTGAGACTCAAATTGAGCTCACACTTTGTAAAAATCTGCTCTTGAAGACATAATAGAGAGGTCACCACTGAAGGCTGGACTAGGAGACGTAGCCCAAGAGTTTTGGGTGAACTCCCTATTAAATTTGTTGTGTTATGTTTGTTGTTTATTATGTTTCTCTAACTGCTCAATTATATATATTATTCGCAATATTATCGATCCATTGCACTAAGTAATATAGGAAAATCCATGCACATGAGTCTGTAATACCTTAAAAGTAATCTAAGATCTTCATTTTCATATTATTATTTGTGCATATAGTCATCATACTTGAGCACTAGATGTCACATAAAGTCCTTGATACCTAGCTTCATGAGTAGGGTATGAAAGATATTCATGAACTCTAACACTTCTTGATCCCTTTCCTATCATAGTGTGGTCCATTTTACATATTTGTCTTTGTAACTTCCAAAAAGGTAATATTGTTCCTTAACAACATCTCGAAAAGAGTCTTAAGAGGGTTTGATTACAATAATGGGGATTCCTCCTTGGCCCTTTTCTCACAGTAAGTTTCCCACCAACCCTTAACATGGGGGACGGCCTTAAGGAGTGAAAAAGTAGTATTTTCTCTATTGGAAAAACAAAGAATAGAAAAATATTTGTCCAACAAATTAAACCATTTATCTAGAGAATCTACATCTATCTAGCCTTTGAATATGGGAGTATCAAATTTAACTTGTTCCTTAAAGGGGGTGGTTCCTCCGAAGTGTGAAGATGTGTCACTTATTAGTATCCACTAAAGGATCTAGGAAATGTTATCCATAATTTTGTTCCTTTATCACTCGAGGGATTCTTTCAGCAATAGTTTGATAGTATCTCTTACTCCCTCATCTTTCTTTTCTTCCACTGTGGGAGGCTATCAAGGTCTGTGAGGATGGTCTTGCAAGGGCTCAAGCAGTTTGAGTCCCAAATACTTATATCATAACCTCGTTAGGGACATGCATAGAAAAATAGAGAAAGATTAGACCACTCTGATAACATTGATCTGGGTTTATGAAGGAATGAAATGAAATATAGATTTAAACAAAAACACAAATACATATATATATATATATATGGATTCAATTAATAAATAGAAAATGCAAAAAAATTATAACATGTAGAATGAAGCTCTGAGGCCTTTTTATCATGAATAAATAATGAGAAACACTAGACATCCAAAACCATAACCCTAGGATATGAAGCGTGAAAGGCTTATGGGCCCCAATGGGGTAAGTTGGAACGTCAATTTTCAGGGGTCATAACTTTGGCATACAATATCTATTTGGTGCACATGATAGCCCATTAGAAAGGTCTATCCGAGGATAACAACATTTGATTGCAAACGTGATTCTTTGTCTCACATTTTTTTGTTTCCATAAAAATGTCCTTCAGGGAAAAAAGAACTACATAATATAATTTACATACATCTACATATAAAGAATTGTTTATCAAAGAATATGTTCCATTCATATGAAATGTGTTAGTGCCAAATTTTCAAGAATGGTATTGTGATATTTCATCAATAATTTCCATTTTCGTTACCTTTTTCTACTCTTCACTTCTTTCAACTACAATTAAGTTGCTACGACCAAATGACTATATTGGGCATATATAACACCTAGCTGGTTTTCTTGAAAAACAATGTGGTCTTTACATTTTTTTCACTTCTTCAAAGAAATTTCCCATTAACACCATTGAACCAACTCGATATGTATAATTTTAAGGATAATTAAACTCTTGTGTCAATGTGATCTTCGACCCAGTGCATCATAATAAATAATAATGCACTTCTCTGGATTATTTTAAGGCACAATGAAAGCAAAGACATCACCTTCTCTAACCATATCACAAATATTATCATAATCCTTGTCAATAGACACTTCAACATCCATCTTCGCCTCATTCAAATTTCCACATGGGGTAAATGTTTTTAGTTCTTCATGTATCCATGGTTTTACATATTTGTTATTATGATTTACACAATCATTGATGGACTTTATATCATCAATACATGCAGGAAAAATGAAAGAGTACATTCGTTTTGAATTTAGAATATATTTGTCATATTCTCACTTCTAATGGAGTGCAACCCTCTTGTTCCATAAACTGCTTCACAATTATGTGGCAACGATCTATTAACATCACCCATCGCAATATTCCAAAAGTACCTTCTTGACAAAAAAACTAATGTAAGTCAAATTTCATGCAATAAATACATATTTTTGATATAAAAACAAACCCACACACATGTATATGTTTATATCTACATTTATACACTTACCTATGCACATGAAGCATACTTAGATTTGATACATGGCTTAAATTTTGTGTTCACCAGTTAAAAAATTTGATGAATCTACAAGCCAGGAAGCAAAGTGATTCAATTGATGCCTCCTAAGTGCATGTTTTACGCGTGCCCCAACACCATCATGAATTTTTTTTCCATTCCATGTCTCAAATAAATTCCATGTATGATGAATACTATTTTTCTTATTAAGGTGAGACAACATTAAGAATGAGTATGTTGCTTTAAATTTACCAGCACAACCATTTAACCATACTCAATGTTCTTTAGAAGTGATTTATGTCTTGATAATTTGTTATAACAAATATTAAAACAGTGCTAAAAAAAACATGTATCGTGTGTACGATTGTCATTGATGTAGAAATGGTACTCTTTAATCACTTCATGATTATTTTCATTAACAATAGAACCATCGATACCAAGGTTTGCATGCCTATAAAAAATATTCGCAAGCCTTAAACACCTAGTCTTAATGATAATACTTACTTTGTATTTCCTTCTATGGAGCGAACGTGTAATTCTTAGCAAAATCAACCATCATTAATATTGTTCCCTTTTGGAACAAATTGTGTGATTTCTTGAATTGTAAATCCTACCATTGTGCTATATGAGAGTGCTTAATATATGTATATATTTAATCTTTAAACTTCTCCATAAAATATGTCACAGATATGTTGGTTTCAAGTAAAGAAATCTTTTTTGATGTTGTCATTAAATTTGTAATAGGAGTGTACCTAACATATTCATATCTCTTGACGAAGTCGGGAGCAACTGGTTAACAATGGAGAACGCCGTTTAGGGTTTCGGCTGCCCTCCCTCAGGGCACGGCTTGGTCTGTCACGGCAGGTCTGCAAAACCTGACCCCTGCCCTCTGTCGACTGGACCAACTCTGTCAATATCGGTTTCACCTGTGACCCGGTTAACCCTCTCAATGGCGCCCGTGATGGGGGGGCACTCTGACCCTCCCCCAAATCCTGCCGACTCCAGGCAGAAAGGTATCGCAAAGGACACAGATCCAAATCTAAATGATAGATTAGAGGAAAGGACGCACTTTAAGGACGACCACGCGAATCCTGAAGAAGGATCCACAATCAGATCAGCCACCTGCAAACCGGTAGCAGCCATCATGCCCACTGTGGAATTTCCAAGCCACCGTATAAATGCCCGAATCCAGCATATGAGAGATCATGCTCTCATTGGTAAGTTCATTGGAATCTGGCCTACTGAAAGGGCGCTTAGCACCTGGATCAATACTAAATGGGCACCCAAAGGCCAAATCTCCCTGCATATTGGTCCAAAAGGCTTCTTCATTGTGGTCTTTAACTTCCTGGAAGATCGGAATAAGGTCATAGATGGCGGACCTTACTTCTTTAATGCAGCAGGACTATACCTAAGAAACTGGGTGGAAAGATTTAACCCAGACAAAGAAGATCTCAACTATGCGCCTGTCTGGATCCGGCTCTACTCACTTCCATGGGAGTATTGGGAAGAATCATCTCTGAAGGAAATCGGCAACAAGCTAGGGGACTTCATCAAGGCGGCGGAAGACACCAAATACTACAGATTCACTTCCTAAGCGCGCATCTGTGTCTACATGGATCTCAAACATCCCCTGCCAGACAAGGTAAGATTTCGTCATGAAGACTCTGAATGGATTCAAATGATTGATTATGAACACGTTCCGTTTAGATGCCAGAAATGCCACAAACTAGGGCATTTGTTCAGGGATTTCCCGCTTAACAGAACCACAGCTGATAGTGTCCAGACAGACAAGAAAGAAGCAGATGGATTCACCAAGGTAGTCAATCACCGGCGAGGGAACAAAAAACCCTCAACCAATGCAAAAACGAACTCCACTAGCAAACCCAAAGAGCCCAATACCAACAGCTTTGGCGCCCTAGCCAATCTGGAAGATCAAGATCTGCCTCCGGATATGCAAAAGATAAAAACCCACGCTAGGGAGCTCCCGGAAGGCCCTAACCCTCAGAATCAAGATCCTAATTCTGACAAAAGCCATATTCCCCTTTCAAACCCTCATGCAGATGGCCTCCAAGCAATGGAAACAGAAATCCCAGAATCAAGTCAAAAGATATCACACAAAGCAGATATCGACCCTCCAGATCCAGAGCTCATGGACGACGATTCTGAAACTATGGATATAGGGGATCTAGACCTCCTCACCCTGGAGCTAGCCTGCAAAACAGGGAATTTTGATAAGATTCCGAATAGACAACTAGACAAGCTAGAAGAGGTTTTGCAAAAAGCGCACAAAAAACACTCCCTTGGGGTGTAGATAGGAAGCAAGTGGGATGGTAAATTCATCACAAAAGACAACAAAAAGCGAGGCCAAAAAACAACCCTGGAAAAAACCATCAAGATTGGAGAAGTGCTTGTAGAGTCAGGTCGATATCCGAAGCTGACCAAGTTCTACAACATCCACCCCCCTCCCTCTCAATGAAGCTCATCTCATGGAACATAAGAGGGCTCAATAGCCCTCGGAAAGGTAGACTCCTTAAAAACATGCTCATGCAGGAGAGACCAAATATCCTCTTTTTACAAGAAACCAAATGCAACATGAAATTTTTGGAAAAGATTGCAGTTAAAGTTTGGCCAGGGGGGAAAATCTTTGCAGTGGATGCGAGAGGTGCCTCAGGAGGTCTAGCAATCCTCTGGGATTCCAGAATCATACAGCTCAGTAATATTCATGCCAACAAGCACTTCATACAAGCCACATTTCACCTGCTCGGCACTAACACTCATGGACACATCACCAATGTGTATTTTCCACAAGATTCTCCTCAAAAAGCAGAAGTTTTGGACCACCTCTCAGCTCTCAACTCAAACAGGCAATACCCTCTATGGATAGCAGGAGGGGACTTCAATATGATAACTCGAACTGAAGAAAAGCAAGGAGGAAGGGACGTTGGCATCAGGGACGGCCACCTCCTCAAAGACTTTGTGAGATCGAACTGGCTAATCGATCTCCCTTCAAACAATGGCCTATTTACATGGACCAACAAAAGGGAGGGAGCTCATCAAGTAGCCTCTAGGCTAGACCGCTTCCTCATTTCAGACAATGCTCCTCATCTAAGAGGGGATATAATCTCTTCCATACTGCCTATATCAGGATCGGACCACTGGCCTATTGAACTTCAATGGCAAAGACCAGGTAACACTACAAAGCGACCCTTTCACTTTGAATCTTTTTGGCTAACTCATCCTAATTTCAAGGATTTTGTCAAACAATCCTGGCTCAAACACCAACCTTCAGGAACATCCAAAATGGCTCGATTCCAAAAGAAACTTCAACTCCTTAAAAAAGATATCAAACAATGGAATCAAGACACATTTGGTAACATCTTTGCAGCTCAAACTGCGCTCAACCAGACAATGAAGCAGATTCAAAGCAGAATCATGGCTGAAGGACGCACCATTGAACTCACCCAACAGGAATAGAGGATTGAAGATCAACTTCAAAACAGAGCCCTTCAAGAGGAAATTCTCTGGAGGCAGAAGTCTCGCATAAAATGGTTGAAGGAGGGGGAACAAAATACAAAGTTCTTCCATAACACCACGGTTCAGCGCAGAATGCACAATCTCATCTCCCACATTCAAAATGAGCAAGGAGAGCGCGTGGAATCGCATGAAGAGATTGAAGAAAATTTTCTCAGCTACTTTGAGGCAGTTCATCAGGAACCAAATATCAACCGGCTCCCAGCGATTGAGAAAATTCTCCCCCATATCCCTAAACTTATCTCCCCAGAGCATAACAACCTTCTTCTCCAACCTATCTAGCTTCACGAAGTGGACACGGCAGTCAGAAACTTAAAACCCGGGAAAGCCCCAGGCCCTGATGGTTTTACCTCGGATTTCTTCCATCACTTCTGGGATCTTATTAAAATTGAGGTTTGGCAACTGGTCGAGGAATCTAGAGCTCTTCGATGGATGTACCCAGGGTTGAACGCCACCTTCCTAGACCTCATCCCCAAGTCAGAGGGAGCCAACAAACTGGAAAAATATCGCCCTATTGCTCTCTGCAACATCACTTACAAAATAGTCTCCAAAGTCATAGCAAATCGTTTGAAACCTCTTCTCCCTCTCCTCATCTTCCCAGAGCAATCAGGATATGTCGAGGGTCGTCAAATCACTGATGGAATCATCCTCACTCATGAAATCCTCCATTCGCTGAAGAAATCCAAAAAGCCAGGTATGCTGCTCAAAATAGATCTCTCAAAGGCCTTCAATAACGTAAGCTGGATCTATATTCAAAAAAATTTAAATGCTTTTGGTTTTGATCCCTCCTGGACTAGATGGATAATCAGTCTTATCTCTTCCTCCTTTTCTATCTTAATCAATGGCATTCCCTCTGACACCTTCCGCCCAACCAGAGGCATCAGACAGGGAGACCCTCTATCCCCCTTCCTCTTTGTCATTGTTGCAGAAGGTCTAGGTCGTACCATCAAATCTGCCGCACTCTCTCACAATCTGAAAGGCCTCTCCTTTAACGATTCCCCCACATACACCCATCAACAATTTGTGGACAACAATATGCTCTTTGGCCACCCCTCCGTCCAAGAAGCTCGACTCCTCAAAGATCTCCTGTCTACCTTCTCAGATGCCTCCGGTGCTCTCATTAATCGAATTAAATCTCAAATCTTTTTCTTCAACACCCCTGTTGCCACTCAAAACTCGATTGCCCGAATTTTAGGCTTCACTATTGCCAAGCTTCCCTCTAAATACTTGGGCGCTCCCATGATTGCTTCTACTCTAAAACATGCCTCATGGACTGACCTTCTGGACAAATTCGAAGCCAAGCTTTCTCTTTGGACCCACAGAGCCCTGAATATGGTGAGCAGACTCATTCTCATTAAAGCCGTCCTACAATTCTTACCGCTTTATTTGTTTACTCTCTTAGCAGCTCCAAAATGGGTGATCAAAGCCATAAAGAATCTCCAGCGCAACTTCCTCTGGGGCAATTCCGGCAAAAATCGCAAGTGGGCACTGGTTAAATGGGACAAGGTCTGTCTTCCCAAGAAGTCAGGAGGCATCAAACTTCGAGATCCAGCTCTCAGTAATACAGTTATGGGCGCCAAATTATGGTGGCGTTGGCTAGCCTACCCCAACACTCCTTGGGCCTCTTTGTGGACTGCTAAATATGCCAATAACAAACCAATGGAGGACATAATCAGGATGTCGGAGCTAAGTGTTGGTTCAATTATTTGGGACGCAGCTATACAACACAGATATTTAATCCAGCAGCACTGTTTCTGGGAAATAAAGGATGGTCAGACCGCCAGATTCTGGGATGACTCCTGGCAGCAACTCCCAAAGCTCCGGGACCTAATACAAAATCTCCCACCTACCCATCCTCATCCTCACAACTCTGTAACTGTTCATAGCTACTGGAAACCCTCTGCTAACCAAAAAAGCAGACAATGGCATCAAGCAGATCAGATCTTAGGAGAAGCAGCTAATGAGGGCCTCATCCAAGCTCTAAATACTGAACTTCAAAAAAGGAAAATAAACATAACCGACGGACCGGATCTGCTGAGATGGGGGTACGAAGAAAAGGGCACCTTTTCAACTAGAGAGGCTTACAGCATCATCATCGAGGACAAAATCACTACGGACAAAATATGGAATCAAATCTGGGATTCTCATCTTTGGCCCAAAGTATCTACATTCCTATGGCTTCTATCCCACAATAGGATCCTCACTTGGGACAACCTTCGTAAAAGGTGCTTCTCTGGTCCATCCATCTGTCTCAACTGCCATCATGAGGAAGAAACTGCAATCCATCTACTATTTCACTGTAGCCTGGCAAAGCAATTATGGGACAAAGCTACCTTGAGATGCCAAAAGGATCACAGAGTTCAAGGTGACCTCAAAGCGACTCTCCGCAATTGGCCCCAAACTCCCTATCAAAGCAAGCTTCTCAACTCTCTTTGGCAACTCCTTCCTGGGTTCTTATTATGGAACATCTGGAAAGAAAGGAACCGACGTATCTTCAAAGATCAACATCAATCAGTTGACCAACTCTGGCATATCCTCCTCAAGTTCCTCAAAGATTCGCTCTCCGTCCGTTGCTGGACTGCCGAGGACCTCCCCTCGACTCCTACAGAAAAATCTATATGGGACAATTGGCAAATCACCCTTTCGCACCAGATTGCTTCCAAGAGTACTAACCCCAACCAGCAAGAAAAAAACAAATGCTGGACTCCCCCCCCTCCCAATTTATTCAAGCTCAATTTTGATGGGGCATCTAAAGGCAACCCAGGGCCTTCTGGATTTGGAGGAGTCTTCCGCGATCACACTGGCACTCCGCATCTCATATATTTAGGTTCTAATGGATGGGACACAAACAACTCGTCTGAACTTGAAGGACTCTGGCAAGGTCTAATCCAAGCTCAAAGGCACAACCTCTTCCCTCTAATAATCGAAGGCGATTCTCAAATTATTATAAACATGAGCAAAAAACTCTCCCAGGGAACTCCAGTTCACAAAGTCAGTAAAAGCTGGAGAATGGCTCACAGACTGGATCTCATCCAGCATTGGCTCACTCAGCATCAGGCCGTCTCCTTCCAGCACACCTTACGTGAAGGAAACAAACTTGCAGACTTTCTTGCAAATGTCGGGGTTGAATCCAACAGTGTAAACTTCTCAGGCGCCACTCTCACCATTGGCACAGAAGACCAACTCAGGCAATATCTTCAACTGGTTGAAAAAGACAAACCTCCCTGGCAAGGAGTCCCCCCGGATCCGGGTGCTCGCCATATGCCGCCACCTCAGACACCAACGTGCCCGGCGTTTGGTTGCCAGATCGGCAGCTGGATAGAGGGCGATCGCCTTAATTGCTTGCAGGTTCTGGAGGAGGGCATTCAATGTGAATCGCCGTCGATCCCTGCGCAGGACAATTCTCCGTTAATCGCCATTCATTCCCCTGCAGATGCATTAAAGTCGACTCCAGGCTCGACCTTGGTGCCCATCACCGTTAAAATGGACCTCACAGAGTCCAGTTGCAGACATTCTCTGCGAAACTCTCTCCGCCAGTCTGCTCCTCCTTCCGCTCAATTCGTGGCCGACCCTTCGGCTCTCGCTCTCTCTCAGTCGTTCCTTGGCTCCTTGTCGAATTTGTATACCCAGACTTCTGCAGAAGCCATGGTGCGAGGTCGTGGTGTGTCTCGCAGAGGCAGTTCTTCGGCCTCTAGGGGTCGAGCTCGCTCTTCTCCATCGCCTCTAGTCATCCCCATCTCCTCAGCCTCCCCTTCTTCTCCTCCGCTCACCCCTACCAGACCTGCCCCCAACTCTTCCTTCCATAATTCGCGGTTCACCTTCCGAAGCCGCCTCAATCAGCCTATAATCACCTTCACCACGACTATCATGGTCTCAGAGGATGCCGAGGAACCTGTTGACCCCATCAGCTCGTCCACCCCTTCCCTTGAAGGAAGCCTCTCGCAGGAAGCTGAAATTAATCCTCACCCCTCTGCCACGCATATGCAAGAGGATTCCCCGAGGAATGTGGCGGTCTCTGGCACTCCAATTGTCGAAGAAACGGAAATTATTGCCTGCGGTCCTATTCAGCGTAATTTTGGAATTCTGCATCTGCTCACTCAGTCGGAAGAAGGAGTTCGTGAAGACGAGGAAGCGTCTCAGCCAGCTGCTCCAGCAAATGCTACCGCTCGTCGCCCAGACCCGCAAGGTTCAGGCCAGTAAGTGTTTTGATCAGCAAGGTTTTGTCTTTTTGCGCAGGTTTTGATTCTCCCCCTCTTCGGCAAACTTTTCATATGCACCTGGTCGCTCATAATGGAGGGTTGAGGCCGACCTCAAAGCCCGTTTTCCATCTTCTGACTCACACGCTCTTATGTATGTATGGAAAATTTTGGTGGTTCGCTCCCTCTGCTTGGCATCTCCTATAAGCATGGAGCTCTTTTGTAATGTATTTCAAACGCCTGTTGCCTGGTCTCTCCTCTCCTTCCACAGGCACAGTGCTCTTCTTCTGCTCTCAAGTTTCTCTGCTAAGGGCCAGGATACTGGCCCTCTGAGGCGCTGTCCTCACTGTAAATATTTTTCTCTTTTATTTTAATAGATTTAGCTCTGATTCAGAAAAAAAAAAAAAAAAAACATATGCATATCTCTTCCACTTCACAGTGATATTTTACAATCATGAATTATTAGGATCAATGAGATACTTAGCATCAAAGAGTACCAAATGAGAAAATTCTTTTCATTTTCTTCCACATAATAGCATAGATAAAAATTCATGAACACTTGAAGGAGGGGGATCATTGGACCAACATTGTATGCCAAAATTTAGAAATGTCTCATAGTATAATTGTAATTCTACATGGTATTGAAAACAACATGTGTCATGCATAGTAATAGGCCTAACATACCATGGCTTAAACTTCACAAATATGCTAAGGGAAATCTTCACATCATAATTACTCTCAATAAAATTCTAGAATAATTCCAATTGAATAATCTATATTATATGTTCAACATGAGTTTCATAAACCCCTCTAGATATACAATGTCACACAACATCCTTTTCATTTAGTGACACACAGGAATTCAATGCCAAAACTCTTTCACCCTATCCGTCACATTATCCAAAAGTACATCTTGAGAGGATTTCTTACAGATATTAGCCAACAAACAAGTTCATCATTCTCATCTAATTGAACCCTAGATTTTTTATTCCTCCATAGTCTTTTCCTTGATGTTTTATACATTCACTAACATAAACCTATTTGATGCAATTCATTTTCCGATAATACCTATAAAAAATGTTCTACGAGCACTTCTTCCATCACATGATCGATTTTTTACAAGTGTCCCAAGGGCTGATGTCATATTTTTTTGATACCAACTCATTTATCTTCACCTCTTTGGAATTTCCAATTCCCAGTAATTGAATGGCATTTCTTAGAGCTTTGTGATTTAAAAAATTATTTAATGTTTGAGCATGTGCTATGACAAATTTACCTTCAATTTTTTTTTTTTGATCATCACATTTATTTTATCTCAAACTATCAATTCATGCATTGGTGGCCCCATTTCCTTGATTTTAGTTAAATCCATACTCTTAGAAAATTATCATCAAATATCATGTTCTTGTAACTTTTGATTAATTTTCGTGTTTTTCTTGATGTGATAGGATCTTGTTGCAGGTTATATTTTTTCCCTCCATAAAATAGATCTCTCTCTCTCTCTCTCTCGATATATATATATATGAATTTGAAATTTGCAATTGAGATGTACATTAAACATTTTAAAATATTAAAATGGTGACTTTCAAATAATTTAATCTAAACACTACAAAATTCAAAATTTAAAACATTATTGACTCATTTGTACTATCGCAATATTGTCTTCTTCATTAATGTGGTCGATATTCTCATTGACAAGTTTCTTGATAGCTCTCATTTCCTCATCATTTCCATGAACAGCCACATCTCTTTTAAGCTCTCTATTTTGTACCTCCACATATCCTTCAAGCTCTCTATTTTGTGCCTCCACATATCCTTCAAGCTCTCTATTTTGTATTTCCACATCTCTTTTAGGCCCTCTATTTTCCCTTAGTTCTCTCCTCTTTGCTTGTAGTTTCTCATTTTTTTCCTTTAAAGTAGTTCTTGCGCGATCGTACTTTCATTTACAATTCCTTTGGTTTCCCATGTTCAAAAACTTAGAAATCTAAAATATAATTCCAAAACAAAACAAGTGAGTTCAAGCTTTTAATACTACAAATTATTCAAGACAAACTCAAATATCTCAAATCCAAATTATAATACATGCCACAATCAAATTCCATAGATTTTGCAAAATCTAGTTTTCTTCATATCCCTCATAAAATAAAAATGGTCTTAGAAAAATATTGAATGTGAATAATTTGGAAAATTTGTCTGTGGATGATCCTATATTTCCATAGAATGAAAAAATTGGAATTGTTTATGAATATAAGACCATTGATTCCTCCTCTTTGCGGGTGCCATTGTGTGATACAATTAAAGAAGTCCAAATTGTTCTTAGTTGTGATAAAAGTTTCAAAGTTCCTGGGAAATTGATATTTTATGAGAGGGGAAGAAGTTACTCCTTGAATTATCATACTTTTAAGAGCTACTCATATGTGTGAGTGACCCTGATCTTAAGAAATTGCAATGTTCATCTCAAGCCATATGCCCCAAGAAATAGCAAATGGAAGAGATTTTAAAGATGGTTTAAGTTTCACCTCAATCCATCTCTTTAGGTAGTCATGTATGCTACCCCATTCCAAAGTAAAGATGGCCCCTCTAGATCATGGATTTCCTTCCAAAGATCTTGATTGAAATGGCAGTGGATGAAAAGATGTGAGATAGATTTAGTATTATTGTGACACATTGCACAGTGACTAGGGCCCATGAATGATCTTTTTTGCAGCATGTCCCAAGTAGAGGCCTTTATATTTAACAGAATCAACATGAACAATTTGTCTTTGGGCTGGTAACCCATTTTCCATAAGTTCCTCGCCCACCATGGAGGATCTTGAGGCCAATTTTTCTGAGCCAAGTAGAGATAACCATATTTTGGAGAATAGTCTCCAAATGGACTTAGGCACCAAACTACATGATCGTCATCGTAATTTATACAAACTAGAGATCTGCACAAGCACTAGTATATCTTTCCCATTCCTCTACTTGTTCACCTTCCAAATTTAAATCAGACAAGGAGATCCAATATTGTTGTAAAGGAAATTAGTGATCAATGGATACTTGATGTAGAGTGAATATATTTTGATCATTTAGTAAATGAATCAGATGATCTAATAAGATATGGTTGTTTTGAGAGCTAATCCATGGATCTTTTCCTATCATAATTTGAATACCAAAGTTGATTTTCCATAAAATTCCTTCATCGATAATAAAGAATACACAGATGGTTGATTTCCAAATTATGGATCCATTTTGTGAGATTTAATCAAATTCCCGAACCAATCTATAATGGAGGAGGAAGCAATATACTTATTGTACACAATTTTTGCCTAGAGTCCTTCCCCTTAGATAATTTTCTAGACATTCTTTGTTTCTAGGGATTTTAAAAACCATAACAAGTTTTTTAGTCCCCAACTACCTAAGAGCGTTGGAGAAGTGATGGAGGACCAAGAAATGAGGCAAAAGGTCCATGATTTCTAACCCAAAGGAACTATGATGAAATTTGTTTAATTTTTTGAAGTATGCCTAAGGGAATTTAGAATAGAGAGGCTCAATATACAAGGATAGGTTCTATAATTTCCTTGTAGAGGACAAGTCTACAAGATTTAGAGAGCCACTTGTCACACCATGTTCAAACTCTTTTCTCAATCTTGAATATAGCTAGTTCCAATATGCTTTATAGTGATTGCTGGGATTTATAGAAAAAAAAATATTTGAATGAGTTTCCCATAGCTTCTGTATGAAGGTGGAAGTTTTGGAAATCATGATTTTTTCCTCCTCCAATAATCCATTTTCAAAAAGAGAAAATTTGGATAAATTAATCACCATCCTTGTAGCTACTGAGTAGAGATCCAATATTTCTCATAAAATTCTAAAATCCTCTAAATCCCCCATTGAAAAAATGAAGATATCATCCAAAAAAAAGTAAGTGAGTGAGATAATAGTTGTTTTCCACCTTTATTCCATCAAATAGGTTTCTCCTTTTAACATCCATCAAATCTTTTTTGAGAGCTTCTGCAACAAGAAGGAATAGAAGAGAGAACAAATGAAAGCCTTGTCTGAGTTCCCTCTCAAATTGAAAAAATTGAGGCATCTCCATTTGTAAGGAGGGCCATGGAGGAAGTAATAATGAAGTTATATATCCAAGATACAAAGTAAGGGTAAGAAACAAGATGGATAGGGAGAAGACAATTAAAGAGCCAATTGACCCAGTTAAAAGCTTTTGATATATCAACTTTGAAGATAAGAACTTTTTGTTTTAATATGTGAATATAGAGGAGATATTCCTGAGTGAGACCAATTGCTTCTCTAAGAAAATGAATTGTTCCAAAGAGGTGATTGGACAAGATAGGGTTTGGGAAAAGGGTTATGATTTTTGTAATGATGTTGTAAATAGAGTTACAAAGTGAAATAGGCTAAAATAGGTCAAATGTGGATGGGGAGTCCTCTTCAGGTATGAGAGAAAGAAAAGTGGAGTTAAAAGGAACCAAGATTCTTCCAAATATTTTAGAATATTCCACTACTTTGAGAAGATAATCCCCAATGAAGTCAAACCAATTGATGTAAAATTCAAGGAAACCATCTGACCTTGGGAACTTGTCTTTATGAAAGTTGTGAAGGATGTTTTCCATCTCCCTTTTCGATATTTCACTCATCAAATCCTCATTCTATTTAGGGGAGACAAATCTTGGCAAATAGCTGGAAATTTTAAGAATTTTGTAAATGGTTTCCCTTCCATTATGATTGTAAATGTATTTAAAATATTTGCGTATTTCCATATAAATATCCTAAAAAGAGGAAACTTTGGAACCATCTTGTTTATATATTTCCATATGGTGTTAATAGCTTCGCTTTTCTTTGCAATTTTGTGGAAGAATTTAGTGTTGTCATCCCCTACTTGTAGCCAAAGGGCTCTACATTTTAGTCATCATTCCCTTTCTTTGTCTAGAAGAGGATTCCTTTTCTTTTCCTATAGGTATTTGATAGCCCCTTTTGTTTTCTCAATGAAGTTGATTGGGTTAATGGAGTTTTGAATCGTCTCTAGTTGTGATTCAATTTCCACTAGAAGTTTAACATATGCTTCCTTTTTAACTTTGGCATACTCTAAGATAATATTTGTGGTTCTTCAAATTTTCTTGGAATTTTATAGGGGGGGATTACTTGGTGGTAGGATTAAAGTGAATCCATATGGATATGAGAAATTAATCATCAATGTGGATTGATTTTAAAAGATCCCATTGGCCTTGCTGCAAAGGAGTCAACTTCTTATAATATGGCGGAGTGGTATGATCCTCCCCCAAAGCTCACCCAGTGAAAGATTCTAATTTTTTTCTCCAAAAAATATTTTGAAATCAACAAAAGATCCAACCTCTTATCGATTAGAAAATTCCCAATTTTTTTTTGTTCTAGGTCAGAAGAATTTGTACAAGAAGGACATCCACCAAGCCAGCTTGCTCGATGGTATCAAGGAATAAATCCAATATTCTTTCTACATTAGTTGATGCCCCCCATATTTGAGAGTGTACTAGGGAGAATTTTAAGTCGCCTCATATAATCATATGTTTGTCCTGAAAACATGGGAGATTGAAATTTTTTTGCCAATATTGTTTCATTTCCAAATAGGGCCTCTAGACATTTATATAAGTAAATATTTGGTTAGAGTTTGCAACTTGAGCTTCCATCACCAAGTTGAATCTAAAATACCAAGTAGAATTGCATTAAATATAAAGGTTTTTCCATCATGTAATAATTCCTCAAGAGTGCCCAACTACATTAGTGTATATAAAAGACCGAGAGGGGATAGAATGTTTCATACCTAGAACAACTTTCAATCCATCCATCATCATTTCTTGTATGAAGATAATTTGAGGAGAGTGTCTATCTACAAGTCTTTTAAGACCCACTCTTTTGTGGGGACTACCACTACAATTAAAAGAAAGGACTTTCATTCTATAACACATATTTGGGTTGATTCTCTAAGGGCCCTAATTACAAATTTATTCTTTCCTAATATTATTTAAGAGTTGGCTTGTTTTTGTGTTATAGAGAGAAAATATTTCTTTCCTCTTCCAAAATATTTTGAAGAGTCCTCTTCAAAAGCACCAAGGAATCCCCTTAAGTTCAGAATGCGATGAACCAAGGAAGTTAGTTCGTTGAGATGTAAGTGAACAGAAAGAGAACAAAGGTGATAGGAGTGATCAAGAAGGGGTGGGGGGAGGTTCTAAGAAGTGAATATCGGGGCAAAATAATAATTGTGACAAAGTTGGGGAGGGGGGTGGGGGGGGAGGAATTAAGAGATCCCGGTGGGTAGGAAAAGGACAACAAAGGGGAGGATAGGGGGAGGCTTCACTCCACCAAAGAGTGGAGGGGAGGAGAAAGAGTGTCCGTGAGAGGGGATGACAAAAAGGGGAAAACAAATAGAAGAGTCGATAATGAGGGTAGAGGGATATCTGAAGCTGGGACATAAGAATCCAAAGTTCGTAGATGTAAATTAGGGAAAGAAATAGGGGAAGGGGGATAAAGTGGCATACCTCAAGAGGGGGGATCCTTTGAAACATACAGAGGAGACTAAATCTCTATAGCTATCAAAGCCTTCGATCCAAATTCTAGAACTAATATTGTTAAGGGACGTCCAAGCACACCCATCATTGTTACAAGATTTTATGGAAGAGGAGAGTCAGGAGGAATGGGTTCTTGAATTGGGAGTGGCTCCAAAATAGCTATTGGTGAGGTTTTTTCTTAAGGAAGAGGGTGAGGTCCCAAGGCAATACTGTTGAGAGGGCACAACAACTAGATCATGCTCAACAAATACCTGAAGGGTCCCTTTTGTATAGACATTTTTGTGTTTGGTCAATTCTAGTCTTTCCCCAGATGGTCATAGGTGTGACACCGAACACATTTGAAGGATGTTCCTTCATAATCGAGAAATTTCTTGTGAAAGTATTTCCAAGATTGATTTTCATTGCATTAGGAAGACCAAACACAATATTTAGACCCTCTAGTATCCTTGCCATACCCATATAGAAAGTGTGTTGAAAAGACATATTTATTTCATCATAGAACCCCAAGATGTTCCCTATCTCTTTAAATACCTCTTCTGACCATAATAATGGTGGGAGGCTTGGAGGGTGAACCCATATGGGAACAACCAAGAGTTTATTTGGTCTAGCATCAAAAACTACTATCCATATTTTGAGAAACAAATCCTGTGTGCCCTAACTCCAGTGGGTGTAACATATTTTATTTGCATCTTCGCTTGAGAAGTTAATCCACCCTAGCCAACATTTTGCTAGAATCATGCACCTCGAAGAGTGCCCCAAAAGAGGGAGGAAATGTGGATTTTTCCAGATACTGTAGGTTGTTATCAAGCACCTCTTGCTTGCGAATATGCCAACCAGTGTCGAATGCTCCATCGTCGACATGTTGTGGAGTTTGATATCTACTCCCAAAGCAAGGAAAGGCACCTCAAATTTTTGCATGACACATTTTTTGTGTGACCTAGGTTACCCTTTGTCAAAGAAGGGGACCTTGGATCACGTTACTATAGTTTCTTGACATATCTACAGTCAATAAGAAACTTAAGAAATTGAACTGCGATAGGAGGAGTGGAGAGAGTGTTGTGCTCTAGGTCAGTAAAATAATAGGATCCACCATAAAACTATTGTGTCAGGTTGTCATATCCAACTAAGACTGCGGGGAGGAAACAAGAGTTGAAACAAGTGAGAAACATTAGTACATAAGATTTTGAATTAGACATGTATTGAGCCAGGATCCAAGGGCATCATGCTACTTTCATTGCTGCTAAGGAGGGAATTATTGTAAGAATGTCAGTAGAGTGAACCAATAAGTCCTACTATGAGTTGACCTAGAGGGGAGAGGCCCAAATATGAGCTCCTTTGAGTGGATCCTCTAAATAATTAATATGTTCCTCATCCATGGCGGCACGTGGTATGGCAGACGAGGGAGGAGAGGGTTGCAACTGCAGAAACCTAACCCTAGAGTGTGCTTGGAGACCACACATGTGATATTCTGCTTTAAAATAGTTTCAATATATAATTCAGAGTTATTTTAATAAATATAAATTTTATTTTTTAAGAATTAAAATATATATAATTTACAATAATCTATGTTTAGTATTTTAAAAATATTTATAGTTTCATGAAATGATATTAATAAAAAAATTTAAACAAGATAAGGTTTAGAAATATTTAATTATGATGCACTCTAATTATTAAATGTTTTTAAAATGAATATTTAAATATACCAACCTAGACCCATCTTAACTCTAGATTTGTGTTGAGAGCAAAGTTAATATGGATCTAGGATGTATATATATATATATATATTATATATTATATTATATATTCTCTTCATTGAAACCATTTTATTTCAATGATCATTCATGGCCCAAAGGCAAACTACAAAGGAGTCTTTGAGCCTTTCAATAGGCTATATTACATAAGAATAACATTGTAAAAACCATGGGTTGTCAAAACATGGAGCCCAAAAACTGCTAACAATAAATTGACTATATGACTTCAATTTTACTTGAACTACCATAACAATATTTATAAGCATAGTTATAATTTTTTTTTAATTTTTAATTTTATTTTAAACCAATCTAGATCCATCTTAACTCGAAACTACCAAGCACCCATAGGGATCAAATCTCTTGATATGCAAATCACTTTTGATCCCTCTCAGTGCTTGGTAGATCTAGAGTTAAGATGGATCTAGGCTGGTTTAATTTCCCCCTTTAAATAGGATATATTCCACATGAATACCAAGGGCCATTTTTATTTTTATTATGATTTTATTTTTACATCGGTTATTTTTACTTTCTTTCTTGTTTACATTACATTATATTAATCTTTTTATTTAATTTAAATTTTTTAATTTTATTTAAATTTTATTTTTATGTAATTTGACTTAGTCAAATTATTAAACATTACACTACAACATCTCTCCCATATTGGCTAGAGAGCACCGCTCAGCACAATAATTATAAATATAATTACCAACCTAGATCTATATTAACCCTAGATCTATAAAGCATCGAGAGGGATCAAATCTCTCAAGGTGCAAACATATTTTTTGAGTGCAAAACTTAGGAAGTTTTGCACCTAGAGAGATTTGATGCTTGATAGATCGGGGTTAAGATGGATCTAGGTTGGTTTCAGTTGTGCCTGGTCATACAAAATTTGTTGAGCATATAATTATTCTGATCATTTTAGATATGCTAAATATTTATAGTATTAATATAGTCAATTTAACTTTAAATTGCTTAGTTACCTCAGTTTGTTGAGATGAGATAATGTTAGTAACTTGAATGATGAAAAAAGATGAAATACAAATCCTGAATTTAAAGTGACAATGTAATAATGTGGAAGGATAGAAAATGTGAATAATAAGAATGTAGTCAATTATAAACAATCTTCATTGTGATAAATCTCAAATTATTTTCTTCTACTATTATTATTGTCACACATATTAGTTTGTGTTGGCATTATGATTCTAGTATGGCTCTATGATACAGGTGTTGTACTTGATGGCAACTCACTCAAGTGGAAATGGTCTGATCAGGCTCTCAAAATGATGGAAATTAAGAGGCTTGCAGGTGAATGGTTCATAAGGTGCGGACCCGCAGGTTCGCCGTCCAGGAGCTGCAGTCATACCCGCAGGTTACCCATTCAGAAGGTGCAGTCCCCCAGTTTACTCACTTCAAGGCAGTAAAAAGCGCGCTCACGTGGGGTTTCTTATGTTTAGCCCGTGGTATTTTTCCCGTCGATCATGATCCTATGGTTTTGGCCCGTGGTATAGGATCTATTTTAGCCCCGGTTTGGATCCCTTGTTTTGGTTATTTGATGGTTTTGTCCCATGGTGTGAATGAGGGCTTGTCTATAAATAGGGAAGGAGATCACTTGGCCAAGGTATCTTTGCAAATTGAATATCTTAAGATCTGAAGTATTGGGTTATCAGTTTAAAAAGCTTGATCTATATAAAAGTGAAGATGAAAGTGAATCTATAGTATGTGATCCCTCAGGTGCATGATCAGATCTGGGTATCTGACCATCAGTGGCTCTTCGGAGGTTTGTTAATTCGGTTCAAATCAAAGGTCCGCAGGTATTTCATGATTCAGGTGCGGAGGATCACAACTCGGTGAAAGGTGTTGTGCAGTGGTTCGCGGTTCTCAGAAAGGCACAGTGCAGGGGATCGCAGCACAGTTGAAGACGCAGTGCGTAGATGTAGTAGAGGTACGCAGGTCAACAGAAGGGCACAGTGCGGACGCCCGCGGCGAGCCGAAAGAACAAGTGCGGAGCAAGATCAAAGGTACGTGGCACAATAAAGGAAAGCCTTCGAAGGTACTTAGAAGTAAGCGGCGCGATTGAAGAAGAGTGTGCGGAGGCACAGCAGTAGTACACAGCAAGACAGAAGGTGAATTGTGGATATACGCAGTGAAGCAGAAGATGCTCTGCGTGGATACGCAAGAGAACAGAAGGCGTGGTGCGGAGTCACGCAGTCCAAATAAAGAAAAACTGTGGATCTGTCTTAAAACATTTGTTGGTTATCTTTTATCTCTTGCTGCAGAGTTCTAGGTTTATATCTCTGGTACTATCTTTCTTTTTACAGCATTCTAAGAAGCTGGGTGATTCATTGATTGTATAAGGAGTTTGGGTGATTTGCATGATTATTTATTCTTGGATCCAATTTGAAAATTTATGAAAAGTGGTCCTTGAAAGAAAAGAAGTAGGGGGTTGTTGCTCCCTTCCAGGAGAGACTGGAAAACGAGAGAGAGTTGTAGCTCTCTGCAGGTTGCAGCCTGCGTACTGGTAAAGGACTGCACCAGTACAAGACCATTGTAAAAGGAGTTTCTAATTGGAAAGAAGATAGAGACATATTGCAGCAGGTGGTTTTCACCCACATTGGGTTTCCACCTTATATCTGGTGTTCTTTGATGTGACTATATGTTTTTCTTCTTTCATGCTCATGCACAAGTTAATGATCAATAAATTAATGAAGACATATTGAAAAGAATTTGATAA
>APFE030513084.1:0-17223 GCA_000404065.3 Pinus taeda
GCATTATTTAGATATCATTTTGGGATTCAACTGCGTTAAGTAAGTCATTCAAACGTATGACCATTTCCATGAGAGGTAGTCGTAACTGACTAATTTCTCATGATTTTTGAATAGTTCACTTCGCACTCATTACATCGGGTGATGCTCACAGGGGTGAAGAAGTGGGATTAAAACTAGTGAAATAAAATGTTATAAAATTCTGAGCAATCTTTTACTTGTTATTTTCACTTCTTTTCAAGGATAGGTATCAAATTTTAAAAATTGTAGTGGTTCCTAGGAAAGCTAAATCACCACAGAGTAATATTAGTAAGTCAATGTTCGAAGCCCTTAAGGCCTTGAATAACAATCATGACATTGTTGTTCTCAAGGTTGACAAAGGTGGAGTGTTTTTTATCTTGGATGGGGATGACTACTGGAAAAATGAGGGACAAACTTTATAAAAACAATAGCTACCAAAACATACAAAATCATCTGTTAAAAAAAGTCTCGAAGGTTGTTTCTTTAGCTATAAAATCCAGTAGAACTACGGGCTCCATAATCCCTAATCTTATTGAGAGCATATCTCTCACTCCTAGGATCTATGGGCTTCCTAAGATCTATAAAGAGGGCCCCCAATTAGACCTATTGTCAATACTATTGGTGGGCCAACTTATCTTCTAGTTGAATATTTAGCCCATAAGCTCAAGTCACTTGATGGCCTTATGTAATAGTTTGTTCAGGATTCATCCACTTTCATCAATGAATTAAAGGATATAAAGTTGGAACCTAATGATATTTTAATTAGTTTCGATGATGTTTCATTTTACATTAATATCACAATAAAGGATATTATTGAAATTATTAATTGTATTACTTATCCAAATATTGCTAAGCTGGTAGATATTTGCCTTACGTATAACCTTTTTAGCTTTGAAGGTGAGTTCTACAAATAGACTTGTGGTGTTTCCATGGGTTCTCCACTCTCACATGTCAAAGTGAACCTTTTCATAGAATATTTTGAATCAAGGCATTGGCTTCATCTCAACTTTTTCCTAAGATTTGGAAGAGGTTTGTGGATGATACCTTCATCATCTAGTCCCATGGTCGTGCTAAGTTACATATATTTCTTCAACATCTTAACAATGAGTCAAGCTGTATCAAGTTTACAATGGAGACAAAAATCAATGGTAGCCTTCCCTTCCTTGATTTTCCTATATCCAAGCATTATGATGGTTCCTTCTATCATGAGGTCTTTCAAAAGAAAACCCACACATAATACTATCTTCATGCTAATTTCCATCATTATCTTGCATAAAAGATGAGAGTTCTCAACACATTGGCTACTTGTTCTTTTAATGTTCATGATGAAGATTACTTGGAGAATGAGCAAACTCAACTCCTTAATGTTTTTGAGAATAATGGTTATCATAAATACCAAAGTCTCAAGGCTTTATTAAATGCAAAAAGTGTTTGAAGATTAGGAATGAGCCTAGGGAATTTCTCCCAGTGTTCAAATTCCTTTTTTCTAAAGGACAACCAAAAAGATCGCTTGGATTATTAAGAAACACATGATTTTTTCCACCTTTTGACCCCTAAACACCATTCACAACTCCCTAAGATCCATAAAATACCTCTGAGACCCAAAAAACATGAAAGGTGTTTATATAATCCCATGTTCAAGTTGGAACCCCTACATAGGAGAACTTGGTTGCTCCATAAATCAAAGGATTCAAGAGCATATTACCGATATCAGACGTTATAAGACTTGCTCCTCAGCTTTGGCTGAGCATGTTGGGAAGGAAAAACACCACATTTATTTAGAGGAGTTGTAGATCATTGCGAGGATTGATCATTTTCATTACAAAAAATTTAGGGAGGTGTTTGAGATTGAGAGAATAGGGACAATGGGTGGAAGACTAGCAGTTGTTGGATCCCATCACTTTTTTCCTAGCTGTCGTGTTTTTTCCCATCCTCTGTTTTTTCCTTTGTCTCTGTTCCCATTTTTTTGTGTATGTTTTCCTTTTTCCTCCGTCCTTATTTTTCGTTTCTAATTAATTCTTTTCTTAAGTATTTTTTTGGTAGATTTTATTATTAGTATTAATATTTAGTTTTTCTTCTTCTCTTCTCTCTTAGTTTCTATTATATTATAACCTCATTTCCTTTTTTACTTTGGATTCGTTATTTTAAATTCATAATTTTTCCCTTTCTTTTTAATTATTCATAATATATTTATAAATTTTAAAACATTAATAATATTATCTACAAATATTTTCCATTCTTATTATTTATTATAAAAATTATTCATTTCCTTTTTAAAATTTATTGATTTGATAATATATTTTTTTTAAGTTTATTGATTTTGATAGATGAGATTTCCTTCTATTAAATTATTATTTTTATGTGTACTTTTCATATATATATGATTGAATATTTATTACATAAATTTATTTTCATTATAATATAGTTTAAAAATTATGTATTGTATTTATTTGTATTAATAAATATAATCCTATTTTTTATTTTTCATTTAGATTTATAAATATTTATTTTACTTTAATTTTGTTATATATTTTATTATTTTGTTGTTTTAATGATTTTTTTTCAAATTTACACATATATATATACTTTCAAAATATATAGATTTTTCTTTAAAATTTAATTTTGAATAAAATAATATTTATTTTCTCTTGTATTTTTTGGTATCTCTACAATTTTTATTTCTTTGCTTAATTCAATTTATTCATCTGAGTTCATGAAGAATGACACTAAATTGTAAGGCTAGATGATGAACCACAATAAGTGGTTCAAAATGTTTGGACCATAAAAAAATTCAATGTCATTTTCTTAAAGTTTTTTTTATAACAAAAAATTTGATTAATTTTTTATTTTTAAAATCGTGTAAATTATGTAGATCTTAATATATATTAATCATCGTGATCATTATTACATTTTTAAAAATTATTAAGTGGGAATGACTATGTTGGAATAGGACTTCCATAATTTTATTTTAATTATAAAATTATGTTAGATACATGACAGGGATCTATCTTCCATAAAATATTCTAGAATAGTCTTAATAGTATACACAATAGTAGGTGAGATTTATTTCCAAAGTAGTTATGTCTTTTTCTTTTTTTTTCTTTTAATTAAATCCATTAATAAAAATATCATACCAACAAGTGTCATATGAAATGAGTTATGATATGTGGGGTATGCGGTATATGTCACATTGTAACAAAGCCTCTTTACATATTAAAAATATCATGATAAAGTAGGGTAGAATCTGCATAGTTAAGAATATGTTTTTTTTATATATATATATATATATATATATATTATAATATATATATATATATATATATATATATGTTTAAATTATCTAATAATAATAATATAATAATTTCAGAATTATAATTTACTTATTTTTTATAATTTCATAAATTTTACTAAATTGAAGATATACTATAAGTAAGTGTTTTGATATTTTTCATGCCAATCAAAATTTACACAATCACTTAATTTATATTGCTACATTAATTTATAAAATTTAATTTTAATTGAGAATATCATTTTAATTTATTAATTAGCATCATTAAATCATTTTTAAATTTATTAAATTTTGTTTAAATTAATTATTTGTAATACAATATATATTTTTACACATTCACAAAATCTATCCTAACTTATTTTTTAAAAGCAAACCAAATTGCTAACTAATTCTAAGTAAGCTTTCTATAGAATGCCTCTAACCTCTAATTCTGGGATCTTTAACCTTTTTCTTACATCCCAAAAAGACTAGTTATTAGCCCAACACAAACAATTTTTTTATGTACTCTAAGAGTCAGTATTACAATATATATATATATATATTTTAATTCAAATATCATTCTAACTAATTTTAATATAATGATGGTTGTAAAGCGAAATTAGGTTATGGATATTTTATTATAATTATTCATTAATTTTACTTTTATTTGGATTGAAGATTTTATCTTTTCCATTTTCTAATAATTTTATTTTGATTGAAGATTTTATCTTTTCTGTTTCCTAATAATTTTATTTTGATCGAAGGTCTCATTTCCAAAACCATCTTTTTTGTTTTCTTAACGAATAGGCGTGTAATGAATTTAATTTAATTAGGCATGCCTGACACTGCAGGCGGTTCCATGAATTTAGGGTTAGGGTTTTATGTCTACAATCTTGAAAGCAGCGAATTAATGCGAAGCTGAAAGGAATATGAAAGGTCAAGAATAAATTAGAAAAAGGGATGGCCTGTATTAGTCCTGATCGCGAGGTCGGAGATATCAAAGGTCAAACAACCACAAAACAGGCATACACGAGATAAAGAGGAAGTAAGTGTGGAGGGGGTGCTCATACCACACGAATATCGTGGGATTGAATGGAAGCCCGTGTGTTTTATTGCCTCCAGAGTGTGTTCTATCGCACCATGGCGATGAATCGGCAGTAAAAACCAGCATGGCTACCCAATTTCCTTCATATAAATACCGCAGAACACGCACCGTCAATTCACCTGCAGTTCTCCAAGAAAAGGGATTGGAGCCAGCCAGATTTTCAGCTCTCGGGTTACGCGTTTGAAGATGTTGAAGTTGAAGAGGTTACTCCTCACCAAGAACATATACCCATGGGCTCTGCTGTCCGGCAGGCGCCGTGGAGACGGAGACGACGACGATGACGATGACGACGACGACCCCGACCCGCCCGACGTGGCTCCGGCCGCTTCCGAAGGTTATTTTGGTCCGACTTGCTCTGAAATCGAGCCTTCGCTTCATTACGGTTCTTCATTGCAAATTCTCCGAGTCCAGTAATCGCTGTCTCAGTCGAATCTGTGCTCATCGAATACCCACACTTAGGTTAGCCACGTACCGCACATACCCTATATTAATAGAAATAGGCCGATGCTCACAGTGGGGCGGCTTGTTTAGCACAGTTCCACACCGCTGCTAATATGTAATCATGTTATAAGAATAAGAGATATATATTGTGGTGAAATATGTTTTTTGGCTTTATTTTAATGCATTTAGATTAATATGAATTTAGAGATAATTTTAAAATGGTTAGTTTTGTGCTTCATACTATTGCATTTACTATCCATTCAGACCGGCAGTTTTGGATTTGGCCCACTAAATAACCTGAGCTGGTAAAATGTTTTATGATAGGTTAATACTAGGGTTCATTGTGAAAGAAGCCCGGATTACGAGCAAGATATTGCATTTAGAGGCAGAATGACATATTAACATTTAAATGTTTATAGAAAATGTTTACATAAAAAAGTTTTAGGTTAATAAAAAAAATAAGCTAGGTGTTTTATAAGTTTAATTTAATTCTGTTTAAGTAAAGGAGTAGTTTATGGTTGGTTAAAAGTGGTAGTTTTAGTAAAAAAAATCAAAAACCTTGTACAGTGAGTGTTTGAATCATGTTTTTGATGGTGAAAATGGATTTAGCACCATCAAAAACTTATGGAACACCTAAAATCTTGAAGTTTAAGAACTGTAACTTGATTTACAAAATTATTTTTTCAAAATATGACTAGAATTTCCATAGCTTTGAGGGCAAAAAGTATTCTCCTTCTCCTTCTACTACTACTTAAGTAAATATTAAGAATTAATAGGTGTATATTGGAATATTGATAATAATAATAAATTGAATGTTTAAATTTTACTTTGTTTTTTAGTTTAATAAGAAGTATTAAATTTTTGTTTTTTAATTGAATAAAAAAATATTAGATATTTTTTAGTTTAATAAAAATTATTATTTTTTTAAAGTGGTAATTTTTTATGATATTTACTTACATAGATTTTGAATAGATTTTAAAGAATTTTATTTAATTAAATGTTAAAAGTTATTTTTTGTCTTTTAATTAATTAAAATATTAATTAAAAATATGTTATATGAAAAAGTATTATATAAAAGAATTATAGTTTTTTTAGATATGAGGTATTGATAATTTATGATATTCACTTAAATTAAGAATCAATTAATATCTATTGGTTAAAAATCTTGATGCCTATTTTTTTTAAACATATGTATTTTTAAGTGGTATATTATAATAATGATTTTAATTTGAAGAATATAATTTAGTTATGTTTTATGATTTATGTGAGATGCATATTTTAGAATTTATATAAGATATATGATGAAGTAAATTAGGCTTTTTATTTTTTCTTTAACTTTTGAATTATTTTGTGTCTCCGTAGTATAATAACCAAGGTTTGAGGATCCTTCTCTCTCCTCTCTCACATGACACATGGCAATAATGAGTTGGCTCTAAGGAGATGAAGGTGGCAGATGATATCAACATGGCATGGTAGTATGGGAGACACATGGTAGGAAGATTCAGCGTTTTTGGGTGGCCTAATGGACCAAATTCAGGTGATAAGTGTCATCACTTACGAGGAGCCACATGGGGTTGATGATGTAAGCACGACATCATCGTGGAAGGGCTGTCTTAGAAGGTTTAAGTGGTGTGTGTAGAGGAACCAGCGGGCTGACTCGACGTTGGGTAGACGTGGTCGTGTCAAAGCATGGGCCAATGGAAAATGCATTGGGCGAACCCCAGTAGGACAACTCATCCCATGCAAAACCAAAAAATTTGTTAATGATGGGGAAAGTAAATGTGCCATGACACGTCTTTCACACAAATCATCCTAGCGGGGCCTTTGATTAGCAAGTAAAAGTGTAGGGCAGACCCCATGGGATAACTAAGGCTACAAAGGCTTAGCCTGACAAAAATAAATGGGCGCACATATTTTTGGATATGAGGCTAGCGTTGGGACACGTCACACTGACAAAGTGTCAGTTGCAGGCCAATAGGCATAGCTGAAGTGACAACCCGACATGATAGTGTGGCCGAGAGGAGATTATCGGAAGATAGACACTAATGATTTATAAAGACAATGTGAGGTAATTCGTCGGGATAGAAGGGCTATGAGTTAAGCCATGTCCCTAGTCATTTCATGTAGAAAGAGACCAGGGTTGTGGTGGAATAATAAGGGGCACAGAAAAAAGTGTCGGGCTTGGGAGCTCCAACCTTAGTGCCAGGCCTTGGTAATTTCACGTAGAAATGAGACCAACAACGTAGAGACATTAACAAAGGGAATTTTGCCCACGAAGGGTTTAAATAGGATAAATGCCCAAGTGCTTGAGCTAGCGGTCACAACACCTAGTCTTATCGTAGAAAATAGGTAAAGGTGCCAGAAAAATGAGCTAAGGTTAGAATTAATAGAATTGGTAGCATTTGTAGCAATAATAAGAAAATGGATGTGGAATTCTATCTAGCAGCACTTTTAGTGAAAAGATCCTTTGGTCTTTAGGCTTTGGATGAATTTGTCAGCAACTACTTTGGTAGGCTTCCACCATATTTGGCAGATGCACCAAATTGGCCATTCACTATTAGCTCGATATCTAGGCTTGAATGAGTCGACAATTGGTGAAGAGATTAACACCGCTAAGCATGAAAATGAGCAAACAACAATTTCAATGCACCAGTTAGGCTGATGGAGTCAATGGCGAATGCCGAGATCTCTGATTCAAGATATTAAAGGACCATGATGCACAAGAAGATTAGTGGAGTCTGCCTTGAAACATAATTTTCCATGCTTAAGACTTCTTGCACGACACAAAGAATTCAAATAAAAAGAATCCTAAGTGCAGAAGCTCGGATCATGGACCTAAAGAGCCATTCCTGAACTATGATCTAAGTTCTATGGGAAAATAATCAACATTGGGAGCCTGGTTGTCATGTGTAGTTTCATTGAAAATTAATTTTAGGTACGAAGAAACACAGAGGTGCCCATTCTTATGGTTAATGCAGTTGTAGTGGCCAAGAAATTTGATGCAACAGTAAGATAGAGAACCTTACTGTAGTTATGAGATTGATTAGAAATATTTGTCCTTTGTAGTATGGGAATTCATGCATGAAGTATGCACTTAGGTAGTGTGAATGATAACAGAGACAATATCAACTAGTGTGCAAGAGAGGAACAAAACTCAACATTGTTGTGAGAGTTGTAAGGAGAGATCTATGTGTGTGCGCACTACTAAAGAGAGGCAATGTGTGCCTATGCTGAAGAAGAGAGCCGAGAGTAGAAAGCTTTATGTGTGGGCTATTTAGAAGAGGTTGAGTGAGGTTGTGTTGCGAGAAAGAGGTAGAGAGTGAAGACGAATGTGCCTGAGCAGAAGAAGAAGGTTGAGATTTTAGTGTATGTTGTCGAGAGTAGAGGGATGAGTACAATGTGTTATTGCAGACTGGGTAGAGTGGAGAGAGAGTGTTACGAGGGTCGTGATGAGTGACTATTTTTTAGAAGAAAAAAAAGCCAAATGCAGAGGAGAACTGAGATAATATCATGTAGAGTGGTTTCCATCTACATAGAACATTAGTTACTTACTAAGTGTGGGTTAGAGCCTGCATACAGGAAGCTGGTGCTTCAATCTCTAGTGGGTGTTCGAGGAAGGATTTGGGTTTGGTGCATCCTACAATTTGGTGCTTACATAAATCCAAGGAGATACAAGTTGGTTCTTGCATAAATCCAAGGAGATTCAAGTTGGTGCTTGCAACAAATCCATGAATATTGTGCTTCTAGTAAGCTAATGAGGTGTCTATGAAAGGAGGGAGTTTGTGCTTCTTGCTAGTGGGTGCTAGCAAACAATCAAAGGGAGTTGGTGCTTCCTATGAGTGGTGGCTCATGAACAAAATTTGATGTAATAGAGTAGGTTCTCTTATTTACATCATAATAGCAAACAAGATTTGGTGGTTTTTCTCTAGGAAGGGTTTCCATGTTAAACCTCTGTGTCTAATACGTATGTTTCTCATGGTGTCTGTCCATGTGTTGATTTCATATTGCTACCACATGATATGTTGTTGATGGTTATGGATGGTTTCTAAGTACAAATGTTAAATATAAATTGGTAGAAAAGTTTAATTTGCCTTAATACTTATTCTCCCCCCATCTCAGTATTAACATTGTTTCCAATACCTAACATTGAGAAAGAAGTTAAAGGAAATGAGAATTTGGTTGCTGGAAATGTAGCATAGACAGAGGTTCATAACATTGAAGACATGGAGGTATATATCACACTGAAAGAATTGGAAAAACAAGAAGAAACCTCTAGGGGTAGATCGACGAGAAAAAATGGAAATCAAACAGAGAAGAAGGACAAACTAGAGGATATTAGAAGAAAGAAAGCTAGTGAAATTAAACAAGTGGAGTTGCCAAATAAGAAGAAGAGAAAATATTGGAGGGAGAGTATTAAAAGAAAAAGTGAGCAAGAAATAGTGGAGTATGAGAAGCAAGGAAGGAAGAACAAAGGGTTGACAAGAAGCATGACTAGGCAAATTATTCATGATCAACTCGAGATCATACATATTGATGAGACAAAGGCAAAGGTGCCACGAAAATATTCTACAAGAAAAAACTCTAGAGGAAAATTTTGTTCAACAACAATCATATGATTACTTTGAGTCATTGGAGAAAGGATCACAGTAGTACAATATAAATTCTCCTCTTGAACGAGAATTTCATAATGACATTCCATTTTTTGATCAATGTAAATTAGAAATAAAAATTCCTTTTCCTAAGGAAGAAGAAGTTATTAAATCACTAAAGCAGGATATATTTCAATTGAAATGATTGTATAACCATATAAAAGATGACAATCAATTGATCATGGCATAGAAAAAGACAATTCTTCTATGCATGTGTTACTGGTATTAAAAGAATTGGAAGCTCAAGAAAAACTAAAAAATTATGTAGAAAAATATCAGAGGATTACGAGCTAAGCTACTAATGAAGAAACCAACATGGTTAGTGAACATGAAGAGAAAAGAAATACAATCAAATTTGGATTTTTTGGTTCAGGCTTCAGAAGTCATTCTTTGAGGAACATCACTATAATTTTTTATTTTTAACAACCACAGGTGCATGCGGACATGCAAAACCCTGAGAATGGGGGAATGTTGAGCCTAAAAAAATGAATTCTTTTTTACAGTTTTATTTTTTTGGCCTACTTTGTTACATATTCCCATCTCACTACACCTCTTCCATGGTTAAGATTCATTTGGTCCATTAAAATACATTAATAAGGTAATTGTACATTATCATCTCAAATATATACGTTTTGATTTATAAAATTACTTTGACTAGACATAAGCTACCAAATTATGCAAATTTTGTAGCTCCTCTAACATTTTTCAACTAATTCAAAGGTTCTATAGGTTCTTGTGTATTATGAATCAGAAGGAGCATATCCACAATTGCAAATGTTTCCAAGATGGTGATCTACCTATCAACCATAGGTGGATGCTCATAGGTTCAACACATTATTCAAGTCAAAATTTCAGTTAAATCAGTTGTGGCACACTTGCAGAAAGAAAAATATGAAGAGAGAGAGATTCAAGGATCTAGATTTGCTGATCTAATGAAGACTCAATAGATCAAGGCTAATAATATGTCCTTTCATGATTCACTTCTATAACAGTGAATCACTAAAAGGAAATGTTTTGTTATATTTAAAATATTGATAGGTCACTTTAGCTCCATTTTCCATCCATAATTAGACTCTTAATTTGGTTATGATGTAAACTCCTTAAAATGCTTCACTTGGAAGTGAATATATAGCTTTGGAAGTTGACTTCTATTTGCAAAACTATTGTATTGAAACTTTGTCTTATGCACTCTAGTAATAGAAATTTGTTTATGGTGAATTTATAATTTCTTGTGGTCGATTTAAGTTTGTGTTCTGAAGTTTGTAGTCGCTTGTGCATCTCAGGAGGGACCCCTATCCCTCCTTAAAAAGTACAAGATAATGTAACCTTGCTCTCATTTGGAATTTTGTTATGCCCTATTTTAATTTGCAACTTTAGGTTAATCCTTTCTTTCATTTAAAAAATATATTTTCATTTGTATCTTTAATTTTGTCCTTTTATTAATTTTTTATTTCCTTTGCACAGGTAAAGCACTTGAGTAAAGTAAAAAACAATAAAAAACTTTCAATTATTTCTTGGTTTGCTTAGTCTCATGTTTATAGATATTCATTAGTCAAGAATGTTTCTAAATTGAAATGCACACATTAGTAAACTCAAATTTATTTGATAAACATAATCTCATTTCAATCATTTACTTATTGCTTTAGAGTAAAATGCATTTTTTCCTAGTACAAAAGTTTATTGATTTCATAGAGTTCGAATTTATTGTTTTCATAGAACTAGATTTTGCTACTTTCCTAGAATTAATATCTATTTCTTTCTAGAGTTAAAATTCATTGCTTGCTAGACTAGATCTATCAATTCTCTTAGAATAAATTCTGTGATTTCCATATCATAATTTATTAGATGAAGAACTTAGCATAGATTCAAATTAATTTTTTTAGAATAGAACTATTATTTCAATTCAATAAATTAAATATTTCATTTCTTTCTTATTCATGATTTATTGCTTCCTTTAGATATTGATTTTCGAGAAAGAAAGTGTGTGTGGTTTTTTGGATCTCCCCATGAATAGGATTTCATTTTAAGACTTGCAATTTCATTTTGATAAAAAAAAAAATGTTTTTCATTGAGAGTTAGTTTCCTACCATATATAGTGTAAGTGTGTTTCATAAGGATACGAGTCATGGTTTGATAATTTAATGCAAGTAATTTAACCACCAATTAAATTATCCAAAAATAATCACATAAAAAAAAAGATACATAGGATTTGACCTTCATCCACTACACATATAAAATTTCTCGATCTGTTGTCTAACTCATATGACATTTGTATCACACATAGTTAGCTTGATTCGATGTGTCGATTGGAAGGCACTCTACCTAACATGTTTATAGTCACTCTATGTGGCATGGGAATTATGGTTCACTCCATGAAAATGCTTTATGCATTATTAAATTATATCCAACGTGTCTATTACCACATGATGTTCTCCCTCATAAACTTAGCCACGTTCTGCTCAGTTTCTACCTTAACTACCTTTGTTTCACCCCATTTAGTTAGGTAATCAATGCTCATAATGATATACTTCTTCTGTCCCAATAAGGGATCAATGGGCTAAATGAAATCCATGGCCCACTTATTAAATTACTGTAGAGTCACTTGAGGTTGTAGGGGCATTTCATCCTTAGGTGTGTTCATACCCATCCTTTGGCATTGATCACACCTAGTCGTCTACCTCCTAGCATCTTGATGTAATGTGGGTCAGTAGTAAGCTACTTGTACAAATTTGAAGGTTTTCCTCTTAGCAAAAAAGTTGCCTCTACAAGGTCCATCATGGCATGATGAGATGATGTCAAAGACCTCCTCTTCCCTCACACATCTCCTCAGGATCTGATCTGGCCCCAATTTGAAAAAATTTCCCCCAATCATGAAGCAGTCCTATATCATGCTTGTAACACATGTGACCGTCAAATTGTAAGTTACAAATGTACATAGTAAAGAAACACACTTTACCTAACTCTATACTAGACCAAGTTATACTTAACTATTTCCTATGTGTCGGAATATCCTAACATCCCCCCTTAATAACAACTTGGGATAGGATTGAAGGATTTACAAATATGACACAATAGGAGAAGGAAGGAGGAACTAGAGCCTATCACCCTTAGTTACAACTTCCTGAACTCCAACCATAAATCAAATTTTAGTAAACTTCGCCTCTGTGAGAGCCTTTGTAAAGATGTCTGCAACTTGATCATCTGTTGAACAATATTGCACTTCAAGAACATGGTCATGAATGAGATATCTGATGAAGTGCATGTGTAGTTCAATGTGTTTGCTACACTGATGTTGAACTAGATCTTTGCATAGTTGAATGGCACTTTGATTATCACACCAAAGTGTAGTTGGATGCTATTGCTCAAAGCTAAACTCTGATAGGATCTGACGAAGCCACAAGGCTTCCTTACTAGCTTCTACGGCACCACGATATTCTACTTCGGCTGAAGAAAGAGAAATGGAACCTTGTTTCTTGCAAGCCCATGTAATAGGTCCTAAACCAAGCGCGAACACATAAGCGACAGTAGACTTCCGATCATCAGGGTCACCAGCCCAATCGGAATCAGTGAAACCAACCAATAGAGGAGATTCTTTGACACTGTAATGAATTCCAAACTGAACTGTACCTCGAACATAATGAAGTGTTCTTTTAGCGGCTTTCCAATGACTTTCACGAGGCTTTTGCATAAACCGAGCAACAAGGCCAACAACAAAGGAAAGGTCAGGACGAGTATGGGCTAGATACAAAAGTTTTCCTACAAGTTGACGGTATAAGGTAGCATCAACTTCAGGGGAAGTACAAGTTACTGAGAGTTTGACTCTAGACTTAAAGGGAGAAGGAGCTGGCTTACAGTCTTCCATGGGAAAATGGCGTAGAAGATCACAGGCATACTTGGATTGGGAAAGGGAAATACCTTCCTTGGATTGCAAGACTTGAACACCGAGAAAATAATGTAAGTGTCCTAAGTCTGTCATTTCAAACTTCTTTTTAAGGCTGGACTTCACATGGTTGATAAGGTTGGGATCACTACCAGTGAGGATAAGATCATCAACATAAAGAACAAGAATGATAAGAGACTTGCCCACTTTCTTGGTGTAGATAGTATTGTCAGAATGACACCTAGGAAAGCTAGATTCTAAAAGAAAGCTATCCATTTTGGCATACCAAGCCCGAGGAGCTTGCTCGAGACCATAAAGGGATTTCTTAAGCTGACATACAAGACTGGAGTCTTTTTGTATAAACCCAATAGGTTGTTCCATATAGATTTCTTCATGCAAGTCCCCATGCAAGAAGGCGGATTTAACATCCATCTAATGGACTTCCCATTTGAAAGAGGTAGCAAGGGAAGGAAAAAGGTGGGCAGAGTTCATTTTGGCAACAAGGGAGAAGGTTTCAGTATAGTCAATGCCTTCAACTTGTGAAAAGCCCTTAGCAACAAGATGAGCTTTATGTTTATCAACTTTCCCATATGGTCCATACTTGGTTCTATAAACCCATTTGCATCTAACAAGTTTTTGTCCCTTTGGTAGAGTAACAAGATCCCATGTATCGTTTGCCAATAATGAACGATATTCTTCATTCATAGCTGCATCCCAATCTGGATGGCTTGAAGCTTCTGCAAAGGTGTCAGGATCATAATTTGCTGAGACTTGAACCAATAAAGAAGAGGCTCTTTCGAACTGAGAACATGTATGACATTGATTTGTAGGATCATCGAAAAGATCACATGCTGCATCCCAAGTAGCACAGACCCATTTTGGAAGTGAAGGAGTTAAAGGAGGATCCTAAGAAGGTGGGGGAGGATTTTCATCCTCACTTTCATCATCTGAAGAAGAAATATGTTCAAAAGTAGAAGAGATAGAGAGAGGTGGCACATTCGCCGAACTAGGCTCGTAGGCCGATATATTTTCATCAAACTTTACATCTCTTCTGATGATAAGATTTTTGGAATTAAATGGAATAATTCTATATCCTTTGACATCTTTCAGAATATCCAACAAAAACACATTTTTCATTCTTAGGTTCTAAAGCTTTATGTTTCTCATGTGGAATATGGGCCCATGCTTCACTTCCAATAACACGAAAGTGACTTACATCTGGTTTAATTGAGCTCCATGCTTCTTCAGGAGTGATATTCTTTAAAACTTTAGTAGGAGTTCGATTTATTATGTAATTTTCACAGTTAATTGCTTCTACCCAATAATTAAGACTAAGTCCTTTAGATTGAAGCATACAATTAGCCATTTCCTTTAAGGTGCGATTCTTCCTTTAAACTACACCATTTTGTTGTGGAGTATATGGAACAGTATGTTGCATTTGAATTCCATTCTCAGTGCAAAAGTTGATGAAGTCATTTTTAACATATTCTCCGCCATTATCAGATCTTAGCTTAAGAATTTGATGTCCAAATTGTTTTTCAACAAAGGCCTTAAAGGCCAAGAATTTGTTAAATACTTCACTCTTTAGTTTTAAGAAGTATACCCAAGTGCCTTTGGAGAAATCCTCAATGAAAGTTAAGAAATACTTGTAGCCAAAGAAGGAAACAACTGGAAGTGGACCACATAAATCACTATGCACAAGCTGTAAAGGGGCTAAGGCGTGCCAAGAGGCATGTTTTTCAAAACTGTAGCGATGATGTTTTATAAGTAGACATCCGAAACAAACACCATCTCTGCAAGATACCATTGGAAGACGTGTCACCATATTTTATTTACATAGATTCTAAAGGGAGCGATAGTTTAAGTGATCAAATCACTCATGCCAAAGTTTACTCACTTCATCATTATAGCAACAAATACCAAGGGAAGATTTGATGAACCAAAGTTGTGAAACTCATACAACCTTGTAGAATCATCAGCAATGCCAGTAGCTAAAATCTGTCTAGGATCCTTTAGGTCCTTAATTACAACATCGTGAGGTGAAAATTCAATGATTTTACCTTCACCTGAATGAGTTATCTAATATATAGATAGAAGGTTGCACGATAAGTTTGGAACACATAATACATCATTAAATTGACCATTGTCTATATGAACAGTTCCAGTCCCTACAACACTAAGAGATCTATCATCACCAACATATATATTTTTGGTGTTACAATCATTTAAAGAAGAAAACATTGCTTTGTTTTTGGCCATGTGATAAGAATCTCCAAAATCAATGAGCCACTCATGATAATGAGAGGAAGAAGATACATTTAGTGCATATCAGATCGAGATGCTTGACAACCACATGCAGAAAGTACCATTCCTGAAGATGAATTTGAAGAGTGCTCCAAATGGATGTTATGCTTCTTCATTGCTACTTCCAAGGCTTCCTTCTTCTTAAAGCATTTAGATTCTAAGTGGCCATCTCGATTACAAAAGTGGCTATGTCTATCAGTCTTCTTCCCTTTGTTTTTATTTGCCTTATCGTTCTGGTGAAATGATTTTTCATTTTGAGGGTGAAATTGCTTAGGACCCTTGTTTGGTTTACGACCATTCCTTTTAGGATATGACTTCTTAGGATTCTTTGAATTTGGTTGCTGCTGGGCGGTTAATGCTTTCTTAGAAGAGTTTCCAAGATTAAGAAGACCAAGGTGTAAGAGTTTTTCTTGTTCTCTTATTGAAGAATCACAAAAAGAATCAAAGGAAGGAGACTTGTAGTCTTGTCCTTGATAAATGAAGGCTTCTCCTGTAGAATGGAAGGTGGAAACAAACACAGAGTAGGTTGGTCTCAATTTAGTAAGAATGAAATAGATAAGGTTACTATCTTCTTTCTTAACCTTAACACCTTCCAAGAGACATCTAAGGGTCTTGAATTTAGACAAAAAATCTTCAATGCAAGAAAACTTATTGGGGTCCAATGTAAGCATCTCATTTTCAAGTTGATGGGCTCTAAGTTCATTTTTTATTCCAAAAACTTTAGTAAGCTGCTCCATTGCTTTATCAGCAGTATCAAGTTCTATAATATGGAATCTAAGATCTAGAGAAATAGACATCCCTATCAACCCACGTGCTTGGTCTTGCCTATTTTCCCATTTAGCTGCTTTATCTTCATCTTTCGGTTTGGTTTCTTGGCCTGAGGCTATTCTGTAAAGACCTTTACTTCTAAGTAAATCCACAATGTAGGACCACCATTGGAAGTAGTTGGTGCTGTCAAGAATAACTTGGCATAGACTTTCCATTTTAACAGAAACTGAAGCTATATATGCTGAAACTAAGTGTTCCAATGGAAAGATCTCGAAAAATTAGGCTGGTTAAAAAAAACCGGCTTCCGGATGAAGAAGTTACGTCTTTTTGAAGAAAAGTTGATGAAGGCACCAACGAAGTGTGGGAATGTGCGGAAATGAAAAAAAAATGCCCCTTTTCCAACAAAAATGAGATTTGAACCCAAGACCTCTACTCTCATAAATTAGCTTTGAACTAAGTGAGCTAAACAAAAAGTTTGAGAGAGAGAGAGGGGGGGGGTGTTGAACAGGTAAATCCCCTTTGCGGATAGAGGCGATCCCACTAGCCCAGAATGGGTCTAGCAACAATCAATCAATGCTACTCTGCAAGTTCCTAGTTGCAATTAAAAAGTGGGTAATGAACACCTACTTGGATTCCAGCGCTATTGTTTGATGAAGAGATGCCGCTCTTGCTCCTTTGCTCTGGTCGGTCACGATCCTCCACTATCCTCATTGATGGACACCTGCACATGCAAAGAGAGAACAAACACAAGCGTGAAATCTAGTAAAAGAAACTATACATCAGTCAGAAA
>APFE030513092.1:0-19350 GCA_000404065.3 Pinus taeda
TTACGATACTTGGATTGATAATTTATGAAGAGAAATTTAGGACACTAAATTGACCAGACATTTTGGCGTCATTGCCAGGGAAGTGTAACTAGGTAGCCTTATCTCTTACATTCAAAAGAAAAAAAAATGGCATGCATAGAGAAAGAGACACTAGGGGTAGATTTATAGTTAGGGACAGAAGTTCGATTCCTACAACACCACCTACTCCACCGAGAGCAAGAAAAGACACACCTCCATCCCAAACTCATACTCCCAGCCATAGGACTCTTGGAATACCAAGGGCAGAAATCCAATCAGAAGTATCTCCTACTTCGTCTTCCAAGACAGTCCTAGGAGAGGAAAATTTCGAATCTCTAACAGCGACGATAGCCTTTTTCACCTCCACATGAGAGCCCATTGTAGTTGAAGAATTAGGAATACCTGGTGAGGAAGAAGAAGTAGAAACTCTCTCCCATAGTCCATTAATAGAAGAACCAGAGGAGGAGGGAATAGCCTTGCAGGTTGAACCCTATACTGACTCTGAAGAAACTATAATGGCAGAAGAGGAACAAGATGGAGAATTCTCACTGTTTGGAGGAGGGGGTAGAGGGAGAGGTAGAGGAAATAATGGAGGAGGTAGAGGTAATAATGGAGGAGGCAGAGAAAATAGGGAAGTAGATAAATCTTTTGGATTCCCTATAGTGGATGAGGAAACACATGCCACAATGAAAAATATATCACCATCTGTCCTCCCAAACTTCTATGGGTTGAGGAGTGAGGAGCCTGAAACATTTTTGTTTGAGTTTGAAGTCTTGTGCAGAACTTATGACTATTTAAAAGACTCTCAAAAACTTAAATTGTTTCCTTCAACACTGAAAGGACTTGATTTGAAATGGTTCATGGGGTTAGTCACTCAATCCATTAGAACATGAAATGACATGAAAAAGGCATTTTTGGATAGATACTTGGATTATTGCATGCCTACCAATCATAAAGATGATGTGTTCAAAATGATGCAAAAAGAGGATGAAAACTTAGACGATTT
Organism: Pinus taeda; assembly: GCA_000404065.3. Classification (NCBI taxonomy): domain Eukaryota; kingdom Viridiplantae; phylum Streptophyta; class Pinopsida; order Pinales; family Pinaceae; genus Pinus; species Pinus taeda. Next base: position 1,025 of record APFE030513092.1, read on the forward strand.
GATTGAGATATTCAACTATAATTTGAAAAGAGAAAAGATGAACAATTTAGATGAAGAATCTTTGAAAGCTCTTTTGTTAAAGGCCATTAGAGATGAGTGGATAGATATCCTTAACATGATGGGAGAGGGAGATATCTCTCAACTTCCATTGAGTGATATAGGAGAACTATGTGTTCATCTCTCAAGAGGGAAAGCTAAAACAGGGATAGGGCCAAGAGATCCTTCTATTGTTAGAGAAAACAAATCTGCAACTGGATCTGTAAGTAGGGAAGAAATTGGAAATATGCTTGATGAGTTTAAAACTGACATTCTAGGGAGCCTTAGTGAGCAACTAGACACCCTTAAAATTCAAAACAAGCAGAAAACAGAGGTTGATGCTTTAGTTATTTTTTGTCCAAAATGCAGAAAGAAACATGCTCTAACGGAATGCCCTCTAGATGCAAAAATTGTAGAAACTTGTATGATCTGTTTGGAAAGCCATGAAACCAACGGTTTTCCTTCAATCCTAGGTCTTAAGGTTTTCTTTCAAGAGGAAACAGTTCCAAATTCTGCAGAATCTCTTTGTTTTATTACAATAAGACCTTGGTTGGGGACACAAAATCAGGGATTTAACAATAAATTGTACCTTCAACCTCCACCAAATTGGAGTTCTTGGCAGCATCCTTGGCCTCAACCTCAACCTCAACCTCAATCTCAGTATCAATCTCAATTGTGGGCACAAGGGGTACAAAATCCCTATGGGATATTTGCTCAATATTATCAATATTCTTCATCCTATCAGAATTATTTTGCCCCACATAATCAATAGCAAAATCAGTAGCCACAACTTCAAAATTAGAACCCTCAACTTTCATTTCCATTTCCACAACAACCTCCACAACAAAGCCAAAATCCCTAACTCTTACTTCCATTTCAGCAGAAACCAAATCAGTTACCTTCCCAACCATTACCAAACCTCAATAATAAAAACCCTCATAATGCTTACATGGTAGAAGGACAACAATTTCCAACTTACATGATTACTCCTCTACATCTTAATGATGTTCAACTAAGATCTGGAAGGATGTTAGAAAAGGAAAAACCTTCTATAGTTATTCAAGAACAAGAAACTTCTTAGGAAGTTTCTCTAAAAGTCAATAAAAGTTTTGAGGAAACATTTGTCCAAAACCAAAAAGAATCAGTAAACATAACTCCTATCATTGAGCAACCAGCATCTACTTCTACACCTCCTTTTCCTGAAAGACTACAAATTGATAGAGGGGTAGAAAAACAGATCTTGTTGCCCAATTATGATTTTCTAGATGAATTGAAGAATGTATGTATCAAAATTCCTTTGCTACAAGCCATTAGAGAAATTCCAATTCCAGCCAAAACAATAAAGGAGTTGAGCATCAAAAGACCGGGAAGAAAAGAAAAAGAAACAAAAAGAATTCACCTGGTAGAAAAGATAGCAAACATAATGATGGGAAAAATTGCCATGCAAAAATATGTGGATCCAGGGAGTCCAATTGTCAGGACACATATAAATGGAATTGAAATTCCAAATACATTGATTGACTTAAGGGCAGCAATAAACATCATGAGTAGACAAACTATGGAGCAGCTTAAACTTCTCACGGTGACTATGACGATAGAGGTGTGCACAACCTGTATTGTCCTGTGGTCAACTCTAGTTTGGGGTTTGGGTCACAACGTTGGTTGTCAGCGCTGCAGTACCAATGCAAATGTCTCGTTATCCTTAGGGAAATAAATGCAGATGGCACTAGTAAGCTTTGTAATTTGTAAGATCTGCATGCATCTTGTTCTATTTTCATCTGAAAATATTTATCTTCTTCTTTTGGATCAGCTTTCTCAGATCCCAGAGGCCACCAAAGTTTGCTGAAACTTGCTCAGCGAATGATGAGTGACTTTTGTACTAGTCTGATCCCATCGATACTTAACAACTGGGCAACGTTATCTGGCGATGGTGATGATGATATTCGAGTGTCCACACCGAAGAACATGGAGAACCATTAGTTGCAGATCAATGCTGCCACTTCACTCTGGCTGCCGGTTACTCCTCAAAAATCCTTCGATTTCCTGCGAGATCTGAATCGTCAAAGCCAGGTTAAACCACTTTTCCTACGAGATTCAGGGATTAAATGGAGAGTAGTATTGTAGTTACACAACAGTAACATTTTTGTAGCAAGTAGATGAGGAATGAGAATGATCCAAAAGATTGAAATATGCGAGCTGCACTCGTAGTCGAGTGAAATATGCGAGCTGCACTGGTAACAAAGGATTATTGATCTGACGTGTGACGATATGTCGGGTGTGTGGTGAAGTGTAGGAGGTTGTTTAGATCGCTGAGGTGAAAATATTCTCCTCCTATGTGTAGCGGATGTCAAGCCGGCGGTGCAACGAAGGTCAAGCTGATAGTGCAGCCAGAGGTCGACCGATGATAGTGTGCCCAATGTTGGAGCTGTGGCATTCGTTTGGAGCTGGAGTGTAACGACCTGCGTTCTCCAACATGAAGTGCAACCTGCGGTTTGGTGCGAGCTCTCCAAGTGTGCGATGACTTATGCGCATTTGTGAGGTGAGCACTTGTTTATATGGCGTGGAGGAGACATGGAGGCCGACTGGCATGTGTAAGGGCTTTTGCGATGGTGTAGGGGCTTGGGTGAGGTCAGCTAGGCAAGCCATGACCTCCCCTCCCATGCATATAAGTATGGTTATGCATTGATTCATTTGGAAGCATTCAACTCGCTCATACATCTTCGCTCATGTAGATAGGCACATATCTGCAAGGTGCAAGTCTAAGGGGGAAGGCGCAGATTTAAGGATGCGCCCGTTCTTGGGCGGTCGTGCACAGTGAAGCACGTTTGTGGGTGAAGGTGCGGGCAGGAGTGCCTCGCGGTTGGGTGAGGGCGTGCATGGGTGTGTGGCGCCCAGGTTATGCGACGGAGCGCCCTACGGTGGAAACGAAGGAGCGCCCGCTTTGTGCGAAGGTGCCCGATGGTGAAATGGAGGAGCGCCTACTTTGTGCGACGACTTGGCGTGGGTGCCTTGGCGACTCTGGTGAGCGCCTGCCCATCGTGCAAGTGTGCACGGTGACTTGGTGAAGTGTTGAGATTGTGGACGGAGGTGTGTCTCGGTTGGAGGCGCCCGTGTGTGGCGACTTGGAGGTGCGCCTGAGTTGGGCAAACAACACGATCGTGTGATGAGGTGAACGAAGGGTTGGTGAGTCGTTTGGCGACCGTGCGGAGGTGCCGACGAGCTGGGCAACCGAGTTTGCCGAAGTTGTGAAAATTTGGCTAAGTGTAAATTTGGGGTTTCCCAAGATTTAACTTGTGCATTGTAAAAGTGAAAGATTGTATAATATATTGATATCAGACAGACTCATATTGCAGGGAGTTGCCCCTCCCTTTATACTGTTGTGCATTTCTCTTGTATATGTTGTTGATAATGAATGGTATGGGTGTTCATTGGTATAAAGGCACATTAATAATACTTGGTAACAAAAATAAAACTAAGTATGGATTGTTAAGGCATAGTCTACAATCGTAAGTATTGGTGAAAAGAAAACGATTGGTAGTACCGCGCCTCGCCTAACATGGTTGAAAGACTACCGTAGGCTTGGGGGCGTGACAGTTGGTATCAGAGCAGGCTGATGGCCAGGTTGATGAAAAAGTGACAGTGGAAGCAGGTACTTGTAGGTGAAGAAAGCTAGTTTCACATACAAGTGGAACAAGGGTCGGTTCATGGTCGCAGGGAACTTGGTGAAGCTGGTGAATGGTGAAGGATGGAACCGGAGGTCGTAGAGTTGGGTAGGTGGTACTACATGCTGTTTCAGACGATTTGGGCGTTTGCCAAGGGCTAGAAAGTGGGACTGCATGTGGGTAGGTATACACAGTTTGGGCGTCTGTGGACCAAACGAAGTACGAACCGGGGAAGACGTGTGACAAGACATGGCAGGTTTGGAAGAATGCGAAGGGAAGCTCTTGCTTACCTTATATAGGTTGAAGCGGATGAAAAAGGAGAATCCTCAGATTCGAGAGAAGCTTGCATTCTTGGAAAAGAATGTTGAAGACGAACTTCTTCAACTTGGATGGACAATGGAGCAAGATGAAGTTGCAGATTGTACTAACAAGGAAGAGGAAGTCATAATAGTTGAAGATGTTGTAGACATGGCCATGGTGGAGGATGAGCTTGAGATTGATCAAGTCAGACCAAGATCGTGCAGTTTGCAGACATGGACGGATGAGGGTACTCTCATGGAGGATCCTCATGATGATGATGTAAGTATTGATACTTGTGTTTCACTTGAGCATTTGGTAGATGGACCGTATGCAGGGAAGGTCAACACCAGGTTGCCGATGAGAGGGAGCATCTTACCGTGGATGTTTATGATGAGACCTTGTATGGAGAAGCAAGGATTGTTGATTGTTGCACGACTTGTTGGGGTTGTTTGTGACCTTATGGTGGAAGGTACAAAGGCCTGTGACACGGGAGGAACATGATGATCGTTGCGAATGGATGGGTCATGCTTTAGTCACATTGGCTAAGTGCCCGGCATGACTCATGGACAGATTGGAGGGCACACTCTTGGGTGGACTTCTCATGGCCGAGAAGAAGAGAAAGTCTTGGTGGAACCTTTGGTGGGGGAGCTATGATGGAGAGACTCATGTGATGATGATATGGTTGGGTGACCGAGTTCACTAGACCGAAGATTGCAGACTTGGATGAGGATGACCGATTGTTGTGTTGGGTCTACTTGGTTGGACTACATGACAACTTAGTCATGGACATCAGGTTGGAAACATGGAGCATGGCAGTCTTATGCAGGGACATTATGTGGGAGCACTTGTAGAGATGTCACTTATGGGCATCCAATGAGGAGTTCCAGAGCAGGGATGTTGTGTATATGGATTTGCTGATGTGACATGGAGACTTATTACTTGTGAGCCGATGGAGAGGTTGTGCACTCTTGTACAACAAGGCCATGGACTTGGATGGAGTTGTGAGCAGACTATAGGGCATTCTTACTACATGGAGAGCTGAGGCATCTTGCAGAGACCTTTGGGCCGAGACTTGTATGCTTGCTGATATGTTGGTTGGGGATGACTCATGGAGCTCATGATGACATGAGATTGTTATGACTTTTGGGGACTTCATATATGGTGGACTTGGAGAATCTGATGTATTGAGGAGTTGAGGTAAGAGACTTTAATGCAGGATGGGGTGCATACTTTCAAGTGCATGTATGGGAATGGCTTGAAAGAGTGACTTGATGTGGAGGATGGATATGAGACACTTTGGAGTGATGGAGTTACGATGATGATGATGCCTTGGTGGTAACACTTGGGCATGGGTTGAGCCGAGACTTAACCACTTTTGACACATGGGAGCTGATTGAACTACGATCATGGGCAACACATGGATAGATGAGACAGATGATACTTGTTTCTATGGCAGAATTGAGGGATGACACATTGCAGATATGATGGAGGTTGCTTCATAGACCTTCATGTGGCACACCGAGAGTTGGAGTTTGATGAGATGGTCTCTTCATATGGAGGACATACACATATGGATGATGTTGGGATAGATGTGGCTGATTGCATGTAGCACATTGACACCAAACATCATGGAAAACATGTGGTAGATGAGATGAGGACTACTTCATGGACCTGATCATGGCTTATACTTATGGACATGGATTCTTGATTGATTTGAGGATGTGACAGGGATGTTCTAAGAAACAACTGATGGTGGCATGAGGATGTACATTCTCATGGTTTGAGCGTGATAGTTGGACTGATCACCTGACTAGTTCAGACATGGGGGTTAACAGTGTGCAGAGATGTGTTATTATTTGTTGGGGTATCATGGCAACAGTTCACATGAGGACGACACATGATGAGGTCGACACGATATGTTGCAGTGTGCATGTAGCCTGAGATGGAGGGGCCAGCCTTCCATGATGGAGAGCCGCATGTGGAGATTGTGACAGGGTGATCAATGATCATGGATTGAGATCATTTTGGATGTATGACATACCGATGGATGTATACCTTGGTATGGTGATCTTGGTGACAGATGGTTGCTGAGGCGAGACATGATGGAGACGGTGGTTCTACATATGTTGCATAGATGTTTGCAGTATGTGGAGGAGTTGACATCATGGATGATACAGTTGATCTTGGTGGATGGCTACCAGGATGGTATGTTGTCGAGGACGACAACGACTTCAGGTGGAGGAGGATGTAACGACCTGCGTTCTCTGGCATGAAGTGCGACCTGCGGTTTGGTGCGAGCTCTCCAAGTGTGCGATGACTTATGCACATTTGTGAGGTGAGCACTTGTTTATAAGGCGTGGAGGAGACATGAAGGCCGACTGGCATGTGTAGGGGCTTTTGCGATGGTGCAGGGGCTTGGGTGAGGTCGACTGGGCAAGCCATGACCTCCCCTCCCATGCATATAAGTATGGTTATGCGTTGGTTCATTTGGAAGCATTCAACTCGCTCATACATCTTCACTCATGTAGAGAGGTGCAGATCTGCAAGGCGCAAGTATAAGGGGGAAGCCGCAGATTTAAGGATGTGCCCGTTCTTGGGCGGTCGTGCACGGTGAAGCGCGTTTGTGGGTGAAGGTGCGGGCAGGAGCGCCCGACGGTTAGGTGAGGGCATGCATGGGTGTGTGGTGCCCGGGTTATGCGACGAAGCGCCCGATGGTGGAAACGGAGGAGCGCCCGCTTTGTGCGAAGGTGCCTGACGGTGAAACGGAGGAGCGCCCGCTTTGTGCAACGACTTGGCACGGGTGTCTTCGCGACTTGGGTGAGCGCCTGCCCATCATGCAAGTGTGCACGGTGACTTGGTGAAGTGTTGAGATTGTGGATGGAGGTGTGTCTCAGTTGGAGGCGCCCGTGTGTGGTGACTTGGAGGTGCGCCCAAGTTGGGAAAACAACACAATTGTGCGATGAGGTGAACGAAGGGTTGGTGAGTTGTGCAGCAGCCGTGCGGAGGTGCCGACGAGCTGGGCAACCGAGTTTGCCGAAGTTGTGAAAATTTGGCTAAGTGTAAATTTGGGGTTTCCCAAGATTTAACTTGTGCATTGTAAAAGTGAAAGATTGTATAATATATTGATATCGGGCAGACCCATATTGCAGGGATTTGCCCCTCCCTTTATACTGTTGTGCATTTCTCTTGTATAATACTGTTGATAATGAATGTGTATGGGTGTTCATTGGTATAAAGGCACATTAATAATACTTGGTAACGAAAATAAAACTAAGTATGGATTGTTAAGGCATAGTCTACAATCGTAAGTATTAGTGAAAAGAAAACGGTTGGTAGTGCCGCATCTCGCCTAGCACGGTTGAAAGACTATCGTGGGCTTGGGGGCGTGACATGGAGGGTCTATAAGAATCGTTTTGGAAGAAATTCAAGAGGCTCGCTCCATATATTGGGATCCTGCCCCATCGCACACAGATTATTAATCGTTTGGGTGTGTTTCAGTACGAAGAAGCTTGCAATTTGGCAAGGGGCGTCTGCTCTATTGGATAGAAGAGGAGCTGATGGGTGCAACCTTGAAACCTCCTTCAATACTACATACCTCTGCGCATGGTAGGAAGGTCGAAGTCATCGAGAAATTGGCATTGAAGGCACAACGACTTTCCCAGAGATCTGAGTGATGTATCGGCTTCTCGTGGAAGAAAGGTGATATTGCCCAAAAATGGATGATATTCCCTAAAAATTGGCAAATTTTAATGTTAAATTAATTTACTTTTTTTTTATAGAATATTCACCTATATTCTATATTTATAAATTTTAAAATTGAAATAGTCACTTACAATACTATATATAGGAAAAATATTAAATCCTTAAAAGATCGCTTGAGTCATTCTCAAATGTTTCTACATTGAAACATTCCCTGAACCATCTCTGATAAGAACTTTTGGAATATCCTAGAATTCGACCAACAATAGCAAAGTCAATTCTTTGACCTTGACACTATTTGTTGGATTCTAGGATATTCCGAGAAATATAAGTTCAACATTATTGATAAGATGTATTATGCAAGTTCCCTAGCGATTCTTTTCAATATTGGTCTCCCTCTCCCTCTCCATGTCTTACCTTTCTCTACCTCTCACACTCATCTCCCTCTCCCTCTCTCTCTCTCTCTCTCTTCATTCCTCCCCTCCCCTGTCCTTAAGTTTATCTCCATTTCTCCCTTGTCACTCACCCTATCTCTCCACCCCTATCACTCTATGTTTTTTTCTTCCCTCCCATATATATCTAAAGTTAATATATATCATGCTATATTATAATTTAATAAATTTAATATTGTATTAATCCAAAGTTATGAAATTTAATAATATTAATATTATGAGAATTTAATTAATATTAATATTAAATATATAATATGAATATTAATAATATACTTAATAATGAATATTAGATTTAATAATAAGAATACTAATCTTTTAATACTAACATTAGGGTTAATAATATTTTTTTGCATGGTACTAATAAACATTTGGCCCATGGTATTTGACCCATAGGGTTCACCTAAATAAAACCTTTTTTTTAGTGTTAGCAAGTATAAAGAGGTTTATGGAGTAAATATAAAAAGAGCTTTTATTTATTTACCATACCTTTGGTTTATTTATATTTTTATTTATTTATCATGTCTCTTTTATTTAACATGGTATTGGCCCATAGGCTTGGTATATTATTTCTAATCTTATTTGATATATTTTTATTTATTTATCATACCTCTTTATACCTTTTTTATATTTATTTATTTACCATGCTTCTTTTATAAATATGGTATTTGGCCCATGGTATTATTAATTAGTTGTCTCAGGGTATTTGGCCCATGGTATTATTAATTATTTGTCCCATGGTATTATTAATTATTTTCCCCATGGTATTTGGCCCATAAGCTTCACCTAAATAAAACATATTTTTTTGAGGAATAAATATAAAATGAGGTTTTATTTATTTGCCATACCTCTAGTTTATTTATAGTTTTATTTATTTACCATATCTCCGGAGTAAATATAAAAAAGTTTTATTTAATTACCACACCTCTAGTTTGTTTATATTTTTATTTATTTACCATTCACATTTTTTGAGTGTTCATAAAACTCTTTATATTTCAATTTATATTGTGTTTATACTTATTAATAATTAAATTGATTTTTAAATAGGGTTGACATTAGATTAGAAATGCTAAAATGTTAAATGTTAAGGATTACGTTTACAGGTTTAAGTTTTAATGTTAAATCATTATTTATTATAATATTAATAATTAATTTGTGTTTTAATAAATTATTAAATTGTTTTATAAGTAATGTATTTTATTAATTAATTTTGGGAAAGAAAATGGTGAGTAGTTAGGTTAACAATAAATAAGGACACCCATTAAATAAGGTATAAGTGATGGATTTGAGTTGTCGGAAGTAGGTGTGGTTAGTGTAACTCATCAATTTAAGTTGTCGGAAAGAGGTAGCTACAATTTTATAATAAATTTTATTGGATAGATAATAATCTTATTATAACTTTTTTTTTAATGCAATTTCAAATAAGATTAACTTTTCTTAAAAATCAAGTGAGATATTTGCGAGAGACAATTGCATTATCTAGGACAACATAGTTGAAAACTCAAAACCAATATAGTGAAGTGAAACAATTTCAAATAAGATTAACTTTTCTTAAAAATCAAGCGGGATATCTGTGCGAGAGACAATTGTGTTATCTAGGCCAACATAGTTGAAAACTTGAAACCAATATAGTGAAGTGAATGCATCATAAAAAGTACATGAAAACAATCGTGTTATCATGATCAACATAGTTGAAAACTAAAAATCAATATAGTGAAGTGAATGCATTGTAAAAAATACATGAAAACATTATTGGTCTTGATCAAAATAGCTGAAAATTTAAAACCAATATAATCAAGTGAATACTTTGTAAATCTCTAAATACCTGAAATCATTATATAGTTAAAAACTCAAAACTAATATATATTCAAGAGAACGCATTGTAAATCTCTAAATACGTGAAATCATTAAAACCAATATATTAAAGCAAACGCATTATAAATCTCTAAATATGAAATCATTAATTGATCTCGATCAATATAGTTAAAAACTCAAAACCAATATATTCAATCTAAATACATGAAATAATTATTGATCTGGATCAATATAGTTAAAAACTCAAAACCAATATATTCAGGTGAACACATTTTAAATTTCTAATACATTAACCATCAATTTAGTTAAAAACTTAATACATTAACCATCAATTTAGTTAAAAACTCAAAACCAATATATTGCAGTGAAATACCTGCTCAACTAAAACCATTGTAAATGTCTATATACATAAAAACATTATTGATCTCGATCAAGGTAATTGAAAACTCAAAACTAATATATTCATATAAACACCCATAAATCTCTAAATACTAATATATTCAGATAAACACCAATAAATCTCTAAATAAGTGAAGACATTATCGATCTCCAAATATCCTTAAAACTATTTTTTCGTAAACAACAAAAACCAAATTTAAAAAGATTTTGTTTAACCGCTGGGCTGCATGGAACGCGGCTCACATTTATAAATCCCTGCGAGGCTTACCAATCCAAGCTAAGAGTGTAGACGGTTCGTTGCGAAATTCCTGCTTTAGTTTTCGATTGATTTGGTCGCCGGATCGTGCAGTTCTTTCAACGTGAGTTTAATATTGTGTTCTTTACTCTTTTTTATAAATAAAAGAAGTTTATGAATCTGAAGAAGGAGAGGTGCCAAGTTTATGAAAAGTTTTTCTTCACTAGAATTTTACAGATTCTGGTCTTTGAAGTTTTAGCGTTTAGAATCTATTTGCAAATAATCTCACCCTTTTCTCTATTTTCATTTTTTTTGTTCTTTGGCCTTTGCAGGGGTTGCTCACCCATTTTTAAAACTGCTTTTGTTTTCTTCCTCTTCTATCCTTTCTCTTTCTCACCTAGTTTTATTCTTCCTCTATCCCTCTCGCTTTCTAACCTCTTACTCCCATAATTCTCCAATCGCAGAGAAATTACTCCCATAAATCATAATATTACCTTTACTCTGCGTTGGGTGTATAGTTTCATTTCAGACTCTATTCAATCGATTAACAAAACCCAAAACCCTAAACTCTGGGAGCTCTGCGATCGATTAACAAAACCCTAAACTCTGGGAGCTCTGCGATCGATTAACAACACCCTAAACCCTAAACTCTGGGAGCTATGCGATGGGTGTATAGTTTCATTTCACTCTATTCAATCGATTAACAAAACCCTAAACTCTGCTCCCACGTCAAGGCTTGCATAAATAAATTTCAAAGACCAAGTTTACCTCCTTACCAAAGGGTCTTCTCCTCTTTCCTAGATGTATTCTGCTCCCACCTTTGCTTTGACATCTCCTCTTCAGCTTTCTCCTCCGGATGCAAATTCCTTTTCCTCCTCTGCCATAGGTTTCTTCGTGGTCTCGGACCATCCATTTTCCCTTCTTTTCGTAAAACAAACGTGAGGAGTATAAACCATTATTGTTTTTTTCGTGTTTTGCTCCATTTCTCTCTTTCCCTCTCTTAAGAAAGGAAGTCTTTTTCCGCTGGTGAAAAATCTCCCATTTAATACTCGAAAGCCACCTGATGGCAGGCCCCTTGAGTGACCTACCTAATGACTTTTGTTTTCATAGCTGTTGTTAGTATAATAACTTCAAATTTTCTGGTATGCCATTCAATGACGTGTTATGCTCCTTCAGAGATTCCGATAATAGATATGGACAACAACTCCAGTACTCCACGAGAGCTGGCTTTGACGCTGGTATGTTTAGAAATTTTAAATTGTAATTATTTAGTAAAAAGTTTGAATTAATGTATTACTCCATGGGCATTTTTATGAGATTTAATATGGGCGTGTTGGATAGGCAAGTGGAGTAGTAGGTCATTCAAAAGGTGAGGTGAAGCGTAGGAGTAGAGAGGTTGGGAAGACCAGAGTGGATGATGAGTATGATAGGCGAGCCAAGGCGAGCCGATTGGGGAATGATGAAGATGAATCTGAAAGAAATGGTGTGTGCCGATTCGGGAATGATGAAGATGAATCTAAAAGAAATGGTGTGTGGCGTGGAGGCACATAGCACAGCAGATACAGGAAATGGAGGCGTAAGTTATGAAATTCGTGTTTTATACGTAGGGTTTCTGACTCGTTTTCAAGATGATGTTCATTTGCGTTTGTTGTTTTCAGGTTTTTCAAGATGAAGTTCATTTGTGTTCGTTGTTTTCAGGTTTTTCGAGATGAAGTTCATTTGTGTTTGTTGTTTTCAGGTTTTTCGAGAAGTTACCCCATCCCAATGAAAAGCAACGACAACAACTCAGGGAAAAATTGCATCTTGCGCCCCGCCAAATACGGTTTTGGTTCCAAAACCGTCGCGCACGGACGAAGGTATGCAATGCACACGGAAATTTAACGAAATGTTTAAATCTTTCGCGTTTTTCTTTCTTTCTGTTTCATTTCACTGATTTGGTGACTCTTTGGAATGGTCAGGCTCCTCACGATAATGCAACACTGAGGTGGGAGAACGAAATACTAGAAATAGAGAACCGACGTATGAAAGAAGCGTTGAAGAACTGCACGGGCACCTCATGTTACAAATGTGGAGGAGCTGTGGAGATGCCTTTTGAGGAGCGACAGCTGCGGCTGGAGAAGGCACGATTAGAAAACGAGGTGAGGTTTGTTTCCACTGCCGCTAATCGGAAAAATCATAGTTTGTTTAAATTAGTTGTTTCTGAAATGAAATTGGTCCCGCTAATCGGAAAAATCGTAGTTTGTGTAAACTTTAAAGCAGAAACACAAAACAAAACTGATTGTGTTTCTTTCTGTGGGTTGTGCAGCTGAAGAGAGTTACTAGAAAACTGTGGGATGGACAAATCCTCCGCATCAGAACTTGCCTTCGCAGCCATGAACGAGTTCATCAGAATGGCTACAATGGAACACACTCAGTGGATCTCTGTTGGAATTGGTAATTTCCCCTGTGCGCAGGAGGCCAACAGTTAAGGCGCGCGGGTCAGCAGTCAACGCAGCGCCAAAACCACTGCAGCAAACTTGAAACCGGTGGTAATCCATCGCACCACCCTTCAGCGTAAAGTGGTTTCTGGACATGGTGCTCCGATGCTGACAACTGTCCAACCGTTACGTAAGCTTCAAGCACTTTTTGGAAGGTAACTTGTGGTCAACTCACCCCGCCCGATATGTGTCCGATCAGCTCAAAGACTGTCCGCAGTTCGATCTCCTGGAAAGGTCTCCGCTGGTTAAGCTGTTCAAAGTACATACAGGCCTGTTCAAAAAATTAATGCAGCGTGGAGTAATGGACCTGGACCATACCTTATGATTAAATGCAATGACATTTTGTTGGTAATGTTTTAATGTTTTTTACAGCACATTAACATGGAGTATGGGCGGGAGGTAAAACATAACGTAAATTTTTCTATTTTATTATTTTGGCCATATGAAATAAAAAAAGCGTTGACTCCATTTGAGTCAGGTTGTAATTACACACGGGAAGAGTGTGTGGGATCGCGGCAGCCATTGAAAGAAAACACAGGGATTGTAATGTGAAACCACACGGGGATTGTATTGTGTGAGTTGCATACGGGGAAGTCGTGAAGCCTGTTCGCAGCAGCGAACGAAAACTAGAAAAGTCACAGAGGTTGGATTTGTTTTGAAATGTAAAAAAAATGCAGCAGCAGTGAATGGAAACCAGAGCGTAAATATTTTATTGCAGGGGAGGAATGCACAGAAGTGCATGAATATTTTTGAGTTGTAATGTAAATGAAATGCAAAGAATGCACAGCACTGCAGGAGGTGAAGTAAATGAAACCAGTGGATAGTTTTGTTCAAAACCATGAATAGTTTCACACAGCAGTGAAAAAGTAAATGTGTAAATCCATGTAAGTTTTGTTTTCACACAGCAGTGAATGTAAATGAAATATTTACACAGTGGTGTAAAATTTCATAGGAGGCAAAGTAAGTTTTGTGAAAATGTTTTGGTGAATCCCTCTGAGTGAAAGAGGATGAATATGTCTCAGTAAATTCTCAGGTGAAAACAGAGTTTTGGTTTAATGTTGTTTTTGGTAAATCCCTCACGGCAAAGAGGATGAATATGTATTAGTGTGTTTATTTTAATGAATAGAAATCATTTTATGGTGGTGAAATACTCTGTTCTCAGCTATTTTTTAAAAGGCTTCCCTGTGTACAAAAAGATCCTGGAGCAAAGGTAACAGAGCATTGACTCTGTGTTCAGTTAATGTTTGGTTTTGGTATTTTCCCATCCCAAACAGAGAAAAATACCCAACAATCTCAACTTCTCATGACCAATATTTCCGTCAATTCCCGAGAGTGCTTGGCCCAAAACCGGCCGGCTATAGAACCGAAGTAAACAGATATGCTGGCACCGTACTCATGAAAACCATGAATCTGGTGGAGATACTTATGGACTCGGTATGTAATCCACAGCCATTTGACTGATGTGTAATTACTGGTGCTGTACACAATTAATTAATTAATGTTGAACTAACTGAAATTTTGTACTCAGAAACGTTATGCAGAAATGTTCCCATCCATTGTTTCCACAGCCAGGACATTGGAGGTCTTACGCAATGGTGCGGAGGGTACGAGGAACGGCCAACTCCAATTGGTATGTTAGCGTATTGATTTGATACAAAGGGAAATGAATTGCATGCATGCTCTAAAATATGTAATTAGATTGCTATTTGAAGTCCATGTTCTAAAATATCTAATTAGATTGATACAGAGGGAAATGAAGTGCCTGCTCTAAAATATCTAACGCCCATTATCTAATTTCATGCAATTAGATTTGCAACATTTTAGTTTTGAATCAGAAATTTTTAAAGTAATTTTACTTTTTCTAAAGCTTACCAACTCTGGAATGTTGGTAACAGATGCATATGGAGCTCCATCTTCTCTCACCGCTCGGTCCAGTTAGAGAATTCTATTTCTTAAGGTTCTGCCAGCAGCTTCGTGCACGCGTTTGGGCCATCGTAGATGTTTCTGCGGACAGTTTACCGGCCGTGAATTGCCAGAGGCATCCATCGGGATTATTAATTCAAGAATTCCCTAGCAATTGTTCAACTGTAATAGCTTGCAGCTCATACACTAACTCAAGAACTCCAGGCTAGCATACATTAATATGCCTGCTAATTCCTTTCCTACAGAACAGACTGACTGATTAATTTTATGTGTATATATATATATATATATAAAACAGGTTACTTGGGTAGAGCACGGCGACTATGACGATAGAGGTGTGCACAGCCTGTATCGTCCTGTGGTCAACTCCAGTTTGGGGTTTGGGTCGCAGCGTTGGCTGTCAGAGCTGCAGCACCAATGCGAACGTCTTGCTATCCTTAGGGAAATAAATGCAGATGGCAGTGGTAAGCTTTGTAATTTGTATGATCTGCATGCATCTTGTTCTATTTTCATCTGAAAATATTTATCTTCTTCTTTTGGATCAGCTTTCTCAGATCCCAGAGGCCGCCAAAGTTTGCTGAAACTTGCTCAGCGAATGACGAGTGACTTCTGTACTAGTCTGAGTCCATCGATACTTAACAATTGGGCAACGTTATCTGGTGATGGTGATGAGGATATTAGAGTGTCCACACCGAAGAACGTGGAGAACCCTGAGTTGCGGATCAGTGCTGCCACTTCACTCTGGCTGCCGGTTACTCCTCAGAAATCCTTCGATTTCCTGCGAGATCTGAATCGTCGAAGCCAGGTTAAACCACTTTTCCTGCGAGCAGCGAGATTCAGTGATTAAATGACTAACATATATTGCTCTGAAAAATATATGCCACTAACATTTCCAAGATCAAATAATATTGCAGTGGGATATGCTCTTTACCGTCCGACCAAAGCAAGAAATAACCCGCATTGTGAAGGGACAAGATCTTCGGAACAGTGTTACCCTCTTCGCATCAAATGTGAGTAGTATTGCAGCTGCACAACAGTAACATTTTTGTATATTCAATAGTTCTCTCTCTATATGCACAAGTAGACGAGGAATGAGAATGATCTCAATTTGTCTTTTTTATTTCAATATTTGCAGGGTATGAATATGGATCCGGGTGCATTCATTTTACAGGAGTGCTGTACAAATGCTTGGGGGTCTATTATTGTTTATGCTACTTTTGACCATGCTTCCATGCATACAGTGATGCATGGAGGTAAACCTGATTATGTTTCCGTTTTGCCATCTGGTTTTGTAATTCTCCCCGATAACCATGCACCACTGTCCACTGAAATTGGAATTAGTAGCTCCAGTAGTATGCAGAAAAGGGGAAGGGGATCTATTCTGACAGTTGCATTCCAGATTGTATGGGTCGCCGAGCCTGCCAGTACCAGAGATTGGCGAGAGGTGCAACTATTGATCTCCAGCGCAGTACAGAAAATCAGATCAGCATTGATTTTGGAGGATGCTTCATAGAATTATTCCTACTGGTTCTCAATTTTGATGCAATTCGGAATTTCATTGTTCCAATCAGAGGATGGCCGATGTTGACATTGGCCATGATACTACCCAGCATTAAGGTTTTCTCTTCTCTGTGGTGGTGGTTGACATTGGCCATGATACTACCCAGCATTAAGGTTTCTCTTCTCTGTGGTGGTGATGGAAGCCGATAGCAATTGAGTAATCCTTGCTTCGTTTATGCATTATTCGGGGGTCAAGAGCTCACCACATATATCCATATATCCTAACTCTTCCATCCACCATAATAAGGAACAACTACAACTATTCTACGGATTGAATCAATTGAACATTTTGGCTGATTAATTAAGTTCCATGTCGATTATAAGTGTCGTTAAATGCTTTGGTCTAGTTAGCCTTTGGTGTTAAGTGGTAATTAAATTTGTATTTTATTTTACTGTGCTATGTGGTAACTAAATTTGTATTTTATTTTACTTAAGTGACTTTCTTTTGATGTTGTGGTTTAGTTATTTAATTAATGTTTTGGAAAATAGTGAGTGAGGAAATTTTTTCACATAATTGGTTTATTCACACTTCACACATGGAAAATTTTCACATATCCATAGTATAATAAAAAAAATTACTTTGGAATTTAAAAATTATTTCATTATGAATTAAATATTTGTAAAATAAACATAGATCGAGGTGCGAGCCGGTGGTTGGGACAGCAAATGGATAATTGAAGCAACGTTCTCAGCACACTTATGACCTTTAGTGCATTTGCTATCACAATTGTAACAAAGCCCTTTTTCTCTTTTTTCTTCCAATTGTTGTGGTGTAACCCTTGTAGGTTGTGGAAGGCTAGCAGAAACAACACTTCCATCTTTATAATTGTGAGGGGCAGACTTCCTTGTTGCCATAATTTTATTTTCCACTAGTAACAAAGCCCTTTTACTCTTTCCAATTGTTGTGGTGTTGCTCTAAAGAAGGTGTTGCTCTTTGTATCCTCATAATGTGCTATTATTTCCTCCGTAAAAATTGACCACGTAACAAGTTGTTTATGAGAACAAAGCACTTTATACCATAAAAATTGATCTGGTTCTAAATATGAAGATGCAATACATACCTTTTGTAATAGTGGTACACCATGTAGATCAAAATATTGCTCCATCTGACTTATCCAATTTACCGGATCCTTGCCATCAAACTTCCTCACCTTGCTTTTTCTTGATTTTAGGAGCTCGAACTTGAAACGACTGTAACTCTGTACTTTCAAATTTTTAAGTTCTGAAATTGTGACCTGCAGTAGCCCTCCGTGTACTCTTTCCAATGCCACCAGTCTGATCCAAATTGGATTCTCCAAGGAAGAGTTATGCGAAATCTCCCACAGTGACCTGATTATAGACTAGTTCAGTAGAGCGAACTTGTACGATGTGCCACGAGTCACTGTTTCAAATTTTGGCTCTGAAAAATATATACAAGAAACTACAGTCTGTCCTCTTTCTGTAACTTCTTATGAAATTTTAATCCGATGCTCAGAGAGAAAGTTATGATGATTTTACTCAAGTCACCTGTTTGGAATGTAATTCAGGAGTCTACAAAAAGACCAACTTCCTCAAATCATATCTCCTCAAATATAGCGTGAAAAGCTCTGAAATTCGAACCTGAGGTTCAACGCGATTTCTTCTCAAATGAGTTTTTTTTGGCTTCTGAAACGTCGCAGAAAAAAGTTATAGTGAAAATGCCACGATGACCTATTTGGAGCAGCGAAACCCTAGAATCCAAAGCTCTAATACCAAATGTTATGAAACCAGCTCAAGAAAAGATAGATCAACG
>APFE030513097.1:16040-32450 GCA_000404065.3 Pinus taeda
ATTTAATTTAAATATGATAATACTATTGATGATAGAATATTATATATAAATATAAAACTTAGACTTTATTATTATTATAAACATTGAATTTCTATATGTTCATCCATTAAATTTAAATATAAAGTTGTGAATTATAATCATTATGAATATGAATCATTATTCAATTTATTACTTTTTAAATTGAGTTAACATTGTCTTTTTTTGTTGCCCACATGGGGTAGCTCAAGCGGCAAGGGCCGTGGAAATGAAGTCTCACTGAACCGGAAGTCTTGGGTTCAAATCTTGGGCTACCCTTCCCCCGTTGAGGGGTACTTAATGGACATGTAAATCGGAGAGTCCCGCCCCAGCTTACAAAAAAAAACATTGTATTTTTTTATTATAATTTTTCGATCAAATGCTTCATTTTACAAACAATCCAATATCTCTCCTATGTTGAGTTGACATTTAAATGTGTACACTCATTAATTATATGCTCTTAAATAACATAGCTATAAATATGCATTATTATTATTGTTATTTAAATTTATTTTAATGTGATATGCAAATTATGATTTTTTGGAAAAAAATTGACAATAATTTTATTAATAAAATTAAAATTACAATATAAAAAATTGGCTAGATTCAATTTATTAATTTTATTGTTTTTTTTAATTGATCCAATCTAGAGAAAAAGGATGAAGGCATCCCAAAGGAAAGATGCTTGAAGGATAACAAATCTTTCTCCCAATGAGGAAGTTGTTGATCATCAATCCAATGATGTTGAAGGAGAATACCTAAATGAGAGGTCAAGAAGCTTAGAAGGTACACTATTGTTCTATTATGGATGTAAAGAAATAGGTCATTGATCTCCTAGCTATGCATGCCCGTTATTAGAAGATACCTCTCAAGAAGAGGGAAGCATGTCTCATGGTGAGAACGAAGAGAGATATCATGATTTCTCATCCATAGGAGGAAATAAGAATATCCTTGGTAGTGAAGAAGAAAAGCCTCAAAGTGAAATATCTCTCGGTCATGGGTCTGTTAGTAATTCTAATAGAGAAGAAAAATATTTAGATAAGAAGATCAATTTCAAAAAGAAGCTAATCTCTTCTCTAAAAGAGATCATGGAGCTTGTAAAGACAAACCAAAAATAAGAGTAGCTACAAGAATATGAGCTTTAGAAGGCTGAATGAGATGTTGATTACATTCATAGTGGGATATTGAGGGAGACTAGAGGAAGAAGGAGATCCTGTAGTAGCCATATTGAACACAATTTCCATTACATTCATGGTGAGTGCCCCTTTCTTTGTAGTTACATTTCATAATTAAGAAGAAAAGAGTAGAGAATAGGTATCACCTTATAGCTAAGTTTTTATTGTATCAGGATTTATAAACTACCATGGATGTTCCACTAGAAAAATTCTTCAAAAAAATTATGATAAAATACTGAAATATTTATTATGAATAATTTTTTTTTTTTTTTTGCTGAAGCAAGAGTCAGTCCTCCTATTCAATTGAATCGGTAAACCAAATTACATAAATTACATTAAACCCAAAAGAGATGTGATCCCTAGAGTTAGCTAGCCACACAAAGTTTTAGGCTCCGAGCCAAAGTCTCCAAACCGGGCCAAGGGCCCACAAACAAAACAACTAGTCCTTCAGAATACTAACAATCATTAAGATCGTCCAATCTTTCTTCAATGATTTGATGGACGTGGCTTCATCTCTAAACGGAAACAGGTAACCTCTATAATTCATGAATGAGACACAATGAGAAAATATAGACCACCATAAAAGGATTTTGGGTTTTCCAGGGGGGATAACCCTCGAGTAGGAAGCTCGCTCGGAATCTACCAAATCCAATCTTGAAGCAAGAGAAGCATGGAAGATAACGTTGTAAGTGTACCTGAAATGAAATAAAGCCATCACACAACTTAATTTCGGGTCCCACAAAACAACACGATCATTCCTGATCGTTGATCCAAACCCAGAGATCCAACGGATGATAGCGATATTGCACTGCTCCATGGTGTCGATCTTTAGTGTGTGATGAGGGCAGTTTACCATATCGACCCCCCGCCACGTGTCAGATGCTATATGGGATCACTCCTAAATCGAGAAAACCACTTCCTGCTTGAGAGGGGAATGATCAATTAAATACCACTCAATGAATTGTTTTGTCTTTCGAAGAGGGGAAAAAGGAATACTATTGCTACCTGAAAAGCCCGAAATCCCTTCCTTCGTCAATAAGCCCGGGTTCCTGAACCCGAAACCGAACCTGAACTTAACACCTAATAACCTGAGAAATCCATCCACCATACACCAGGGATTTTTGAAGATGGAATTACTCATGCTATTGAGACCTACTGATGTCTGGAATTACTCATGCCTCTCACCAAAAACCTACTTGACCAAAATTAGGGAAACATACAGAGGCCAAATCATAGCAATCTTGCTTTTGTAGTTTTGTTTCTATACACCTCTCTATCTTCTTCCGCTTGAGTGTGATAGAGATTTTTCAGACTACCTTGAGGCACTACTTGCCACCCCATTGAAACTGTGTGTTCCTTAGAGTTCGCCCCTTGGTTTGCCAGTATATCCACCAGCTTGTTGGCCTTTCTGCATACGTGGTTGAATCTTACCATACATAGTCCCTGAAGGTGCCCATGAATTCTTTGGAAGACTTGGATTAATCTCCAGTGATTACAGACTTTCTCTAGCTCTATTCCACAACTGATTCTTTTGACCGAATTAACAACTAACTCATAGTCAACTTCTATCACCACATTTAAGCAGTTGTACTGCTTTAGATAATCTAAACATTGCTCCAGAGCCATTAGTTCCGCCATATTATTGGTAGCTTTTTCTAACTTACCATTGAAGAGGAATAGAATACTCCCATCTTCATCTCGCAAAACCCCTCCAAAACCTGCAGATCCCAGATTACCTTTTGAAGCTCCATCTATATTGTATTTCAAAAAACCTTTCGAGGGAAGATGCCGAAACTCCTTTTCAGATTCCTTTAGGAACACTTTCCTGTTCAGGCCTTGTGGAGTGATCCTCTACATACCTAACTGCCTGAGAATTTTATTTTTAGCCTCTGAGGAAGGATTATTGGGGAGATTTCTCATTGTGGTGCCAACTGTTTAATTAAGTTGTTTTAAGATCTGCTCAAACAGGCGAAGAGAAGGATTCATTTCATTTTTGAAAAGTCTCTTGTTTCCTTCCTTCTAGACATTCCATATAATGAAGCTTGACATGAGAGCCCAAGCATAGTCAAGAACTTCATTGTCTAAAAAAATTCTTCTCCAATTGCTCAGGGTATTGATGATACTCTCTTTGTCCCTATTGGTTTTTTGGAAAATGGTGGCAAATGTGTCCCATAACCTAGAAGTGAAAGTGCAGTTATTGAGAAGATATTCCATGGTCTCCTCTTGGATTTCACAGAGCTGGCATCTAGAAGGCCCCAGAAAACCCCTTTTCCGAATATTGTCCCAAGTCAATATCTTCTTGTGATACACCAGCCACATGAAGAGTTTGATCTTCATCCACCCTTTATGTCTCCATAGGTTCAGCCAAATTCTGCCCTAAGCATGGGACTCCAGCTCCTGGAGAAAACCTTTAGCCTCTTTGATATTAAAGATGCCTTTTTTATTGTTTCCCCATCTTAGTTGGTCCTGCCCCTCAGTAACTAAAATCATCCTTTGTTCCAATATTCTCATGAGTGCCTCTGATTTTGTTTTTATGGGTCTATCATCCCTGCAATCTATGTTTCTCCAAGTTCTCCATTTTCCTAAATCACAAGTGTGATCCCAAAAATATTTTACTTTTATTAATCATTGTTTATCTATCTCATGCTTAAGGCCCAAAAATTCTTCTTTTAACAATGTTGGTTCTTGTTGCCATTTATCCTCCCAGAATAGTGCTAGATCACCCTCTTTGATTTCCCAAAAACTGTTTCTTTGTACTAAGCCTCTGTTCTCCCAGGACTTGTTCCAAATGGAAGAACCCCTTATATTTCCAGACATCCTTATGAGATCAGTATGGTGCTAGGAACTGGAATATTTTTCTTTCCAAATACTTGCCCATTGAGCCTTTGGGTCTTTAACCCATCGCCACCAATGTTTGGCCGCTAGAACGTTGCTAAGTATCTCCTAATCATCGAAGCCTAGGCCTCTTTGGTTCTTGGGTTTAAAAATCTTTTCCCAAGAGACTAAGGCCCATTTCTTTCTATTCTCCTCCTTACCCCAGAGAAAATCCCTTTGGATGTTTCTGAATTGTTCCAATACTCCTTTTGGAGCTGGGAGAGTTGATAGCATAAAAACTGGGAAATATTGGAGCATCGATTTTGCCAGCACCAATCTCCCCACCATATTTAAAGATCTGATGGTCTATTTCCTAATTTTGTCCTGCATCTTATTGATCAGTGATTCCCAAATTCTCTTATGCAAAGGTTTTGCAGTAAGAGGCACTCCCAGATACTTGGAATGTTGGGAATCCCATTGAAAGCCTAGAATTATGGAGATGTTTCTCTTAATAGCAATATCGGTATTAAAGAAAAATATTTTTGATTTGGAAAGATTAACTTCCATACCTGTAGCCATGGAAAAGTCATTTATAATTTTTTTGTACGCTAAAGCCTCCTTGACCACGGGGATACCTTGTAACAAGGTGTCATCTATAAATTGTTGATGATTCAAAACTTGTCCATTCTCCATTAGTTGAAGTCCCTAGATTTTTCCCATTACTCAAGCATGATTGATAGATTGACCTAGTCCTTCCATCATGAGGATGAAGAGAAAGGGTGAGAGTGGATCTCCCTATCTGAGGCCTCTTGAAGGAAGAAAAGTCTCTGAGGGAGAGCCATTAACTGTAATTGAAAATCTAAAAGACGTTACAAGGGCCATGATCCATTTGACCCAGTTATGATCAAAACCAAACACAATTAGAACTTTCTTGATGTAAGCCCAATTCACTTTGTCATAAGCTTTGACTATGTCCAGCTGCATGATCGTTCCAGCTTTCTTCTTACTAATTAAGGAGTGAACCACCCCATGAGCTTGAATGATGTTGTGTAGAATCTGTCTACCTTCTACATATCCGGTATGTTCCCCTGATGCCAGAGAAGTTAGCAGAGGTTTG
This sequence comes from Pinus taeda, assembly GCA_000404065.3. NCBI lineage: Eukaryota > Viridiplantae > Streptophyta > Pinopsida > Pinales > Pinaceae > Pinus > Pinus taeda. The sequence continues at coordinate 21,162 of APFE030513097.1, forward strand.
AGTCTGTTGGCCACTACCTTGGATATTATCTTGTAGACCACATTACATAAAGCAATGGGTCTATACCTTTTTGGAGTTTGAGCATTATCCTGTTTGGCTATCAAGGAGATGACGGAGGTATTGAGCACCCTCAAGATAGTTTTGTTCAACCTGGAATCCTCCACAACCCTCAAAATATAATGTTTAACAATATTCCAGCAGGCTTTAAAGAAATCCACATTGAAGCCATCTGGGCCCAGTGCTTTGCCATTCTGCATTTCTTTGAGGACTTCACTGACCTCCTTTTCATTCACTGATCTGTTAACGTTGAAATTGTCCTTTCTAGACACCAGCTTAGGAATATGACTAGTCAAGTCCCTAATGTAATGTTCTCTTTTTGGGATGTTTTCCTGAGATATGCCTCGGAAGTGCTGGACCAACACATCTTCGATGTCCTCATGTGTTTGCTGAATTTTCCCATTCTCATTCTTGATCAACGAGATTCTGTTTTGAGCTCTATTGGCCATAGTGGATCTGTGGAAAAATTTGGTATTGCATTCTCCCTCTTTTAGTCGTTGAACACTGGATTTTTGTCTCCAAAATATTTCCTCTTGTTTACACAAGTTATCCCATTCTTGATGATGTTTCTCAACTTGATCATTATTTTCTTTGTCAAAGCCCTCCTTGATCATGACTTGGTTGAGTTCTTGCATCTTGTTTTCAACAGATTTCTTTTCAACAAAAATGTTGCCAAAGTCATTCTTGTTCCAGTCTTTTAGTCTCATCTTGATGTGCTTTAATATTTTGTGCAAAATGAACATTCTTGTTCCTTGAATATGCAAATCTTCCATCCACCATTTTTCAAAATTGCTCATAAATTCTGGGTGTGAGAGCCATATATTCTCAAATCTAAAAGGTCTATTCGGAGGGGCCCTATGCCCTGAATCTCCATTTGAACCGGCCAGTGATCTGATCCTCCAAAGGGAAGAACCCTCATTATTATTTCCTTATCTATGTGCATAATATCCTCTGAAATTATGAATCTGTCTAACTTGGAGGCTACATGAGACTCTCCTCCTCTTTTGTTATTCCATGTGAAGTAGCCATTGCTTGTCTCCATATCCACTAGCTTCATATTTTTTTAAAGGTTTGAAAGGCCAAAGAGTCTGTATTTAGAGCTCTTGTTCCCCCTTTTTTCTCTGAAAGAGATTTAATCATATTAAAATATTCCCCTATAATCCAAGGTATCCTTGCATGTCTATCCCCAAGACCCACAAGCGATTTTATGAATTAGAGTTTTTATCTATTCTTTGAGGACCATAAACATTCGTGACAAGATAGGTTTCCCTATCTCCATCACGTTGAATGACCAGTGATAAATAATTCCTGGTTGCCTCAGCATCTATTATGCCTATTCTTTGAGGATTCAAGAGAGAGAGAAAATACCTCCTGCTGAATTCTCTGCTTAGCTTCTAGAAACTCAAATCTACTAAGCCATGTGCTATGTATTTGTCTTAACTTTTGGATGGAACATTTTGTTTCCTGGATGAAAATTATATCTGGAGCCTTATGTTTCATTCTATTACTAAGCATTCTTTGTTTCCTTTACTGCCTAGACCTCTAATATTCTGATATGTGAACTTCATATGTAAATATTAGTAAAGGAATAGCTCGCTAGATCTTTCATCTTACCTGAGTCTATCATGAGTTTACCACATTCCATCAGTAGCTCGTTCTATTTTTTCCTACCTCTTTTCTTTCCTGGGTTTCTAGTTGCTAATCCCGAAGTCGTTTTTATTGCTTTTACTCCATTGCTCTGCCTACCCATGTTTTTTTGCCCCAGTTCTCCATAAATATAGTTGTTGTATTCTATTTAACTCTTCTTGAGGTAATGATTCTACACACACCCCCCCCCGGTTGTTCCTTGATTTAAGAACTCCTCCAGATCTAGGTGTTCTCTGTCAAGAATCTCTTGAAGCTCATGGTCCTCCAAATCCATCTCACTTTGGGTCATTTCCTGATCCATCTCCGTCTCTATATCACTCATTATGGTCTCTTTCTGTTTATCATTTTCCTGTGTTTGTTCCCTGTTTTCTTCTTTCTCCTTTTCCTCAGGACTTCTTTCCCTTGCTTGCTCTTTTGTTGTTAATTCTTCATCAACTTCAAGAAATTGGAACTGGTTCTGACTAACCTGTTGTCCCTCCTATTGTTGTTTCAGCCCTTTTTTCCCACCTTTTCCTTTGTGTATCACTTTGTGAAAACTATCATCATCTTTCATTGTATTAGTTTTTCTCTTGTTGTCTACTTTACTAAGTGACAATCTCTGAGAAGGTGGGCATGCTCATGGCATATATGGCACTTGAACGGAATATGCTCGTAGTCTATTGCCTTTACCCATTCCTCGTCATAAACCTCCAAAATTACCTCATCTGGAAGAGCTCCTGATAAATCCATCTCCACACAAATCCTTGCGAAGGAGGTGTATCTTCCCCTTCTTGTGGCTTCAGAAGCTTTAACAAATTTACCTAATTTGTTGCCTATGGCAGCTAACGAATCAGTTTTCCAGTAATCAAGAGGTAGAGAATAAAGTCTCACCCAAACTGGGACCGAAGTAAAATTTTCCCACTCCGGTGCAAAGTTCATCTTCCATGGCCTCATAAAAAGACCTGTTGCTACACAGAAGTAGGGCCCTCCTTCAAACACTTTGTCTTTATCTTCAATGTTTGTAAACACCACCATAAAGAAACCCTGTGACCCAAGATGTAGATCAATGCTCCCTTTGGGTTTCTAGTGGTATTTGATCCACGTTTGAAAAGATTTTTCAATGGGCCATACTCCCATGAATTTTACAGATGATTGCATAAGTGCCCATGTGTTCCCTGTGCATCTGCAGCGCTGGATCATTTAATACCACTATGGGAGTGATTTCAACTTTGGATTTACAAGAACATTTTGTCTTTTGTTCCCTATTTTTTGTTAGCTTCCTCCTTGTCTTTAGTGTTGTTATTCTCTTTCAGTTTCGTACCTTCTATCTCTTCTGCCATGTTTCTTCTTTCTTCTTCAATGGTATATATGCCTTTGTCTGGAACTTTCTTGCCCTTATTGGCCACAACTTCCTTGTAGGAGGGAGTGGAGCTCCCTCCTCTGCGATTTTCCATGAAAAAACATCTGTTGTAACCAAAACCCTAGCTGTCCTCAGTTCGCTCCTAAACCTCATACTTCCTTTAAACTATTTCATTATAAAACAAATTTTCTTTATTATGAATATTAATTCCCTTTAGATCTCATATTATTTATTTGTTTATTTTATGCTAAAACGAATAAATTAGCTAAAATGTGATAAAAATGGAACATAAAAGAATAAATATGTCATCAGACACAACAAACACAATTTTTTCCCTAAGAATCCCTTATAGGAAAAAACCCAGTTAGAAGGTGAAGCTATTATGCTCTCTTTTATTTGGTATGGACATGCGCATGTACAAAGGAAGAGGTACTCTCTATATATTTACTTGATAATTATGGGTTGTATGGATGTTGTAGAACTTTAGCACCTAATGGTCTAGTATCTAACTTCCTACCCCTAGTTTCTTTTCTCAACCATGGAACAAAATGTGGCTAGCCCCATTTTCATGAATAGTGGGGGTTGATGTGGCACCTTATCATACCATGGTGGCCAACATGGAATTTTAACTTGTTGGGAGGCATAAATTATGCATATAGAATATAATTGATGTGATTCTTCCATTATTCGAAAGATATTTGAGGGTTGAATAGTGCCATAGGGTCTAGCACAAGTGAGAGTTTTTTGAACCCCAAAAAATCATTTAGTTCTTCAAAATGGAGTCAAAATTTTCTTGATCTGAATTCTCCAAACTAAGACCCCCCTTTAAAATGACCATGAAAGCTTATTCCTCAATTTATTTCCACTTCAAAATCATCGAGATAGATGAAAAACAATCTAATGATCTGATCTAGAGAAAAAGGATCAAGGCATCCCAAAGGAAAGATACTTGAAGGATAACATACCTTTCTCACAATGAGGAAGTTGTTGTTCATCAATCTAATGATGTTGAAGGAGAAGACCTAAATGAGAGGCCAGGAAGCTTAGAAGGTATGTTATTTTTATATGATGAATTTAAATAAATAAGTCATTTATCTCCTAGTTGTGCATGCATTATGAGAATATATCTCTTAAGAAGAAGGAAGAATGTCTCATGGGGAGGACGAAGAGAGATCCCATTTTCTCATGCATAGGAGAAAATGAGAATATCCCTGGTAGTGATGAAGAAAAGGTTGAAAGTGAATTATATATTAATCGTGGGTTTGTTATTAATTCTGATAGAGAAGAAAATGATTTAGATCAAAATATTTATTTCAGGAAGAAGCTACGCTCTTCTCTAAAATGATCAAGGAATTTGTAGAGGTAAACCAAAAATAGGAGTAGTTGCAAGAATATGAGCTTTAGAATGATGGTTTCAGAAGAAAATTTATTGATCTAAATGTCCAAAAAGGAGGGGTTATAAGATTGAATGACATGCTAACCAATCATCTCAATGAAAGAGAATCCCATTGTGAGAAACTAAAAGCTAAAGTAGTCTCATTGAGACATGATTTAGAGGAGGCTAATCATCAGTTGTCTCAATATTAGAAGATTAAAAAGGGCTTCAATGAAGTTTTGAGTCTCAAGAAAGAAAAGTAGAAGGAGCAACTAATTAGGATGAAGCAACTATGAAGTCCAACAAAAATAAAGGAAAATAAATTATTAGATAACAACATTGTTGAGTAAAGTAGAAGCAACGAGAAAAGGAAAATAAACAATATAATTTTAAGCAACAACAACGAGGAAAAAGGATGAAAAACCCTAGTAAACAACAAAATCAAAGGGAAGCCCAAGGTAGCATTCCAAATGGCTAGGGGAGGCAACAACAACAGAGAATTTCCTTTGGAAGCAAATCAAAAAGTCATGGAAGACACTTGAATAACCAACAAAGATTCTTTCCCCTTAAAGGACAAAGCCCTCAAAGAAAAGGAATCATCATAGAATATGCATGCAAAAGAGGCAACTCAACCATTTGATATGAAAAGACACAAAATAACACATGAAAGTGATTTTGTCTTCATCTCTTTGAGTAAAGGAAGCAATATGCAAAGGAGTGAAGGGAATAAGCGAAGATCTGATCCTTCCCTCAAAGAAAACTAGAGAAGAATGAAAAGGTATGATCCTCTTAATTCTGTAGTAAACTTCTCTAAGAATACTAGTTGCATTAAGTATACACTTCATGCCAACAAAGGATCAATAAGATCATTTAATTCTTCCTTGCAGAAAGAAAAATTCCAACAAGAAGATTTTGTTGAAGAAAGCTAAGATGAAGGAGAAGTGTCCTCCAACCCTGTGTAACCAAGATAAATTCCAAGAAGGGATGTGTAAGAAATTGGAGGTAAAGCTTCTGTCATGACCCAATCTATGAAGGTTTGGCCGAAAAGAGAGGACAATCTACTAAGGGGAATTAAACCCCCTATTTATCTTCATTAAAGAAGGGAATGACTTCAAGTGAAGCAAAGAGAGTTAGATGCAGGCATCAAAATATTTTTCATATAGAGGTGCATCTAAATGATAGAGGTAAGACAAAGTGCCCTCGTTGATTACAACAATGAATTGTTTTATTTAAAATATATCAACATTACATGAGTGAAGAGGAGTTGCAACATAAGTGTGGAATGAAAAGAGGCCCAAAGTTAAATCGGGTCCAAAAGATTAGTCCCCATGTAGAAGTAAGAACGTAGAAACAAAGAATAGGAAGGCATAAGCAAAGATATCATAAAAGGGAGAGAGAGCATTGGCTCACGGGGGTTTTCTTTATTAGTAGTAGTAGGAAACAATCTTTAATTGCAAAAAGAATCATTACTTAGGAAGTGAAAGGTTTCAATCTTGGGTGAGGTACCCTTATTTCATTCATTTTGTGAATTTGATTATGCCTAACAATTTTGGGTTCACGAACATGATTAATACAAGCTTTGCATGTTCCTTATTTGTCAATTGGTATCTCTATGTCAAATGGTAATCTTTGGTTCAGGTGGGGTAACCTTTTGTATAAATGGACATCTCTTTTTGAGAAGTCATAAGAATTTTCCTGGTGCACTATCCAATTTGTATCAATTTCTTGGTTCAATTGGTGTTGTGTAAGCAATAATACATACTTGTAGAAGCATGATCTTAAGGGGAGAAGCGTTTAACATGCTCAAGTGAAGTGAGCACATATTATGTAATAGAAACAACAATGAAAAACAAGTCAAAATACATCTCTATTAGATGGTATTTGTAGCAACAATAATACCATATGTAGTTTTTATGGATACGTAGATGCTTTGGCAAAAGAGAGGGCCAAGCAGTCATAAGGTGTTCAAAACCGAATGAACATTCAAAGAAGAGATAATATATGTTTAGGGGGAGCATATCATATATGTATGGTTCCGAAATTATCAACAACAACTACAAGGAGAGACAAACACATGTTTACTAATGCTTGGTTTTGCAAGTGTCTTTGCCCATGATGGCGTAGCTAATCTTGAATGACAAAATTCAAGCACCTCATCAAAAAAATTCAACCCTTGAGAAGATAAATATAGAAATGAGAATGCACCTTGATAATTTGATCCTCAAACATTAATTAAAGAGGGGGAGAGAAATGATTTTTTTGTCCTTTGCCATTGATGTCAAAGGGGGAGAGAAATATATGTGTGCCTCATGAAGGGAGAGAATGCTTATGACAACCATTCATGTAGGGAGAGAAATCTCAATGAAAACCATTAATTGGATAATATTCTGATTGTTGAATGTAGCATGAGGAGTAGCCATCAATCTAGAGAAGTGACGTATGCCAAAGGGGGAGACTGTTTGACAATTGACATTATTAGTATGGTAGATATCATTAAGTGTGTTGGCATTAATGTCCACCAGGCTAGAATTGATGTCAGAGGCATAATGTGTTTGACATTGATGTGCATATAATGTTTACCTTAGGGGGAGTCTTCTGGTTACTGTAGTCTTTGGTAGAGAATTGTCATAGTAGTAGGATAAATGAAGAATCCATAAATATTATATCTATAATAGTTATATGTCTTGGGATTTGAGATAATTTCTTCTCAAAAAATTATCTTATATGTTCCTGGAAATGGAACAATTGGATGATGTTCAAAGAGAGATTTCCAATGTTATGTTGAATTCTAAAAAACGCTTCTTAGACCAAAAGATATGACGTGTCAAAGTGTGCAAATAAAGAGGTCAACAAAAAGGGTTCACAGCCTCAAGGTTTTTCCTCTCCCTTGTGTTTCACATTAAATTTATTTATTAATGGATTTTTGGACTTAGGAGGATTTTGGAGTAAGGTTAGGACTTAGGCATAGTGGAGCTTAGTTAGAGGTTAGACCACATAACAAAGTTTGGCAACAATACAAAGGACCGACCCTGACACTCGACTTGTGAGGGAATAGCTATAGGTGGCAAGGGTGATAGGTGGCACCACGTGGTCTCAATGATGTAAACATAGGGTGATGTGGAAACATGGGAAGAGGACGCATGGCATGTGTTTCTGACATTTTCAGGTGGCCAAGTGGGCCAAATCTAGGTGAGATGTTGATCTTAGTTTATGTCTTTTATGCAATGGATCGTGACAACAAAAGCATATAAAATTTAGTATTTTTTGTAGAAATTTAATAGTTAAAAATGGAGAAACCTACAACATCAAACACAACAAATTGATAACAGAGTTTACCCCTCCTGGGCCATGTCTCTCAGTCCAGCTTCCAATAGTGGAATTTTTATTTATATGCTAAAATTTTCAATACATCATCCTACATGGTTCAATATGTAAAAATAACACTTCCATTGCATCTAGAATGCCCCGAAACCGCTGTCTAGCCTCTTCTTGAGCTCAAAAAGTTTGAAAAATGAGCAAGATAGGACGATTTCTACAATATGGTCAGTAAACTCCTCTCCAAAAGTGCATGACTCTGCTAAACTGGCAACATACTTGTTTCATCCCAATTGGTTTGGTGCTTAGGTTTGAATCTCGTAGGTCATGAGTTTGATCCACACCTTTCGACAATGATTTCATTGTTTTAATTGTATTTTTTTTTTTTTTAACATTGGGTTTCTCCGTAAGTTTTAATTGTATTTTTTTTTTTTTAACATTGGGTTTCTCCATAAGCCACCCACCTAGTTACATGGGCCACATGGAACTAAGGGGAAAGAGCTAAAGGCCACACACTCTCCCTAGCCCCACTCCTGGTCTTGTGGCTATCATATGGCCCTAGGCTTGGGTGAGAGTAGGGTGCCACATGCCCCAACCCCTATCTCTTCATCGGTGGTTGCATCCGTTAACATAACAATGGGCCATTGGCCTAATATTCACACCCACCTCCTAGTCTGTTGTGGTAAGTCATGAAACCAAGGTTGGGCTAATCGGGAAAGCCTTCTGACCCGACAAGTGGGTGACCATAGTTAATAAGGATCACCTGTGGCCCAATGGTTGGGAACTTGTTTCACTAATTGGAGGTTGAGCATTCGACCTCGGTGGAGATTTATTGATCTGTTGAACAAATTTTTTGTGTCAAAACCAAGGAAGTTCAAGGAGGTCTCTCATAGGGCCACGTGGCATGCTTTGATTGGCCCATGTGGTGACTTATGATTGGTCCACCAATTCAACCATACATCCAATAATTGCACACCACATGCCCTCATTGGATTGGCCCAAATTTCATCCATATCCTTTGGTCAACCTACTGATGCTAGCACCACCTCATCGTATGGTCTAAACAGTCAACCCTGCAAGTAGATTTAATTTTTTATTGTTTGCCAAAAACTCCAAAACATGATAAATTCCTCATACGATGTTGGAATGAGGTGATTCAAGCACCATTAGAATCAGAATGGAAAGATATACGATTTGGCACTATTTTAGGAGATTTTGAGAACTTTCATTTTTAGCATTTTTTATCCCTTGGATAACATGTGGCACCAACCAAGATGGACCATGTGGCCTTGATGACATCATCATGATGAAAGTGTGATGTAAACTAATGATGTGGCAAGTTCTTGAGGTTCATGTTAGGGAGTTGGTTTGGTGAAGTTTTCCTTTGTATTTGGTTTTCAGTGAAAATCAAAATATAATGACCCTATGTTGGGCCTTCGGTTGAGTCAGGACTTTAGCCTACTCTAAAGGTTAGTTGTTCGGGTAGGTTCGACAAGATTCCAAAGGAGTGGACACCCTCGACCCTCCAACTCCTGATGTCCATTATCGAGTTAATCACTTTTTTGAGTTGACACATGGTTCTAACACCTCGAGCACATGAAAACAATTTTTGAAGGCTGTAGGAGTTTTGACAAGAAAGAAAGTTAAGCACCTTAGGAAAGTTAAACATTTTTTCAAGTTTTGCAATAAAAAAAGATGTTTGCACCTTAAGCGATTTGATCCCTTTCGATGCTTAATAGCGGTTTGTTTAAGATGGATTTATGTTAGTTTTATAATATTTTCAAATATCATGTGCTACCAAATACCATAGAAAATTATCTTATAATATTTATAAATCCAATGGATTACCCAATACCACATAAAAAAAATAGTCTCGAGGGTTAGCTCAATTTGTCGAGTTCTTGTCGCTAAAGCACCTTGTTAATTGGAAGTCACAGGTTCAATTCTCCTCGATTCCATCAAGGTTAGGCTATTATAATAAGTCAACATAATGTGATCCCTTCACGTGGATCTACCTAAATATTTCTTTGGAAAAAATCTACACAAAATTATTTTATAATATTTGTAAATGCCATGACAAAAACCCTAGTCGACATCAATTAATATAGCCATTTTAGAGCTTGTTCATCAATTCATTAATTTAAGATGAAAGATATGTGTAATTCATGATGTTGACACATGGTTCCCATGCAACCGCCCATGAATGCACACACACAACCAACATTGATTTGTATTAAATCTAGATCCATCAAGTATTGAGAGGGATCAAATATCTCAAGGTGCAAACATTTTTTTAAAAATTTCAATTGAAAATATGTTTGCACCTTAATATATTTGATCCCTCTCGGCACTTGATAAATGTGCAGTTAAGATGGATTTCCCGTCTCGACGCTCTATAGATGTGTGATTAAAATGGAGGATCCCTCTCAACGTTTGATAATTTGTGGTTAAGATTGATTTATGTTGGTTTTTAATATTTATAAATATCATGTGATACCAAATAGCACACAAAATCATTTTATAATATTTACAAATGCCATGGGTTACCCATACCATACAAGATTATTTTCTAATAGTTGAAAATACAATGGGTTAGCCCAACAACAAACGAGATTATTTTATAATATTTACAAATACTATGGGTTACCCAATACCAAACCCCTAGGGGTGATTTATTTTCTAATATTTGAAAATACCATGGGTTAGTCCAACAATAAACGAGATTATTTTATAATATTTACAAATACTATGGGTTACCCAATACCAAACCCCTAGGGGTGATTTTAGGGGCGAATGTTCGCCCTTTGGCGAAATTAAGGGGTTTTAAATTTTTAGTGGGCGAATATTTTTTATCATAGTACATTTTTACATATCACCTCAAATAGCCACCTTATTTTAAGGGAGAGGGTAGAAAAGATAAATTTAGCCCTTGAAATTAGGAGTTACAACCTTCCATTCGCCCATTTTCAAGAATAGGTTTTATTTAAGTGAATCCATTTGCCCATTTTCAAGAATAGGTTTTATTTAAGTGAATCCTATGGGCCAAAGGCCCAAATACCATATTTATAAAGAGGTATGGTAAATTAATAAAAATATAAATAGATGAGAGGTATGGTAAATAAATAAAGCATAATTAATAAAAATATAAATAAATCAGAGGTATGGTAAATAAATAAAGCATTTTTTATATTTACTCCATAAGTCACCTTATATACATGCAAGGGTGTAAACAAATAAAAATACAAGTAAAGTGGAGGTATGGTAAATAAATAAAACATCTTTTTATACTTACTCAAAGGTATGGTAAATAAATAAAAATATAAATAAACTAGACGCATGGTAAATAAATAAAACCTCTTTTATATTTAGTCCATAATCCTCCTTCTATTTATGAAGGCTCAAGAAAGAGGAAGGCTCAAGAAAGAGGTTTATTTAAGTGAATCCTATGGGCCAAATACCATATTTGTAAAAGAGGTATAGTAAATTAATAAAAATATAAATAAGAGAGAGGTATGGTAAACAAATAAAACATTTTTTTATATTTACTCCATAAGTC
>APFE030513101.1:0-17214 GCA_000404065.3 Pinus taeda
CCTTGTGACCAAGAAAACGCTCGCATGCCGCAACCTGTGACTCCATGCCAAATGGTTCAAAACTTACGACACCTTACTGTGCCTCTTTACTCGAGAATCCTACCTTCCTACCAATCACAGTCAACATTCCCTTGAAGTCAGAAAGCTAGCCTAAAATCATCAACTAAGGTTGAATCTAGATCAACTGAGGTTGGATCTAAAGGAGAGAGCCCTCTCTGATTGCAGGTGGGCTAGAACCTGCAATCAGAAGATTGGTTTGTGGTTACCTCGGCCGTATCCCTAATAGGAGCCTAGGGACAACCTGAGTGATAACAGTGTCTATGTACTCTGTGGGTACATCTTTCTGGAAACAAACTCTTACCTCTGTTGTATCCGGGTACACTGCTCTCGCTCCTCTGTCCAACTCATCTAATAACATGTGCATCATTGTCTTGAGTGCAGCTAGACCATTCACATACTGATGCATGGTGTCTGCACTGATTGCTAAGTCTGCGTTGGTGCCTATGCGCATCAACTCATCAAAGTACGAGTCAAGATCTAGTCTGACTTGTGCCTTTGTCATTTCCTCAGTAAGTGCCCCAATACTTGGTATCGCATGTGCTTTCACAACAACATCCATTCTCCTGAAGGCCCGTGCATGGGAAGCCTCCAAACTAGTGATGAGTTGCGGGAGTTCTTCATAGTTCCGAATTTGACCCCAGATGCGTGCCTTCAGCTCAACCGCTTTGGGCTTCATCATCTTGGGCAAGTGTAACAGGGCTCCCTTGTATCTCATTGTCAATGTTTGCATGTAGTCAACAACAGTAAGCACATTTGACAAGATACGTGCTCTCTTAGCACACTTTTTCTGCCAACCGTTGAGATGGACAACTTCCTTATGCACAGTACCAAACTTGGAATACAACCCCGCATGACTTTCTCAAGGGACGATACTTCATCCATTATCACCTTCTTCAACTCTGCTCAGGCAGATACTGTAAAAAGTCCTCCTCCTTGCTTGGTTGTATGTAACTCCTTAGCCATTTGCTCGTTCTCAGCTATCAAAAAGTGAGCACTCGAGCTATTTTCTTCGACATATGCTCTAATAGAATCGGCCAATGCTATTGTATTCTTGTTCATGTCAAACACGATCACTCATTCTTCAAACTGCATATGAGATGTGTTGTCATCTGGAGTAGACACTCTGCGTGATTGCAAAACTCTATGCTACAACTCGTCGAATGATATGTTGTACATCTCTCCTTTCAGATTGTCTCCAAGGATCTCAGTATCTTCTTGGTCGCTTGGGACTTGCTCTTCTTCTGGATCTAGTGAAGCTAGTGGCTTAACCTCTTAATGGTAAGGCATGAGGTCGATGTCTTGCTCTAACTCTTGTTACTCCATATTCGTATCCATCTGCTCAAGTGCTTGTTCAATCTCTTCATCGAAGTCCTGCTCCTTCGACTGCTCACCCTGGCTACTTTGTGCTAGCTGTTCGAATGATTCTACTACCTGTACGAGTAAGGCATGAGCCTACTACATGTTAGTTCTAGATTTTCTCCTTCAACTCATGCAACTCCTTCACTATTTCCTCCATCCTCTATTTTTTTTTCTGTCTTTGCGTGGTCCTCCAATAAGTTTAACTCTGTTGTCACTGCTCTCCTGGTTGTTTCTTCGCTAACCATCCCACAACGATGTTGAATGGTTCATTGGGCCTAGAGAAGCTGTAAAAATATATCCATGGGTCTTCCTCTGCCCAGTGACATGCCCCATGGATCCACAGAAATTGTACTCTCACGTAGTGATCCTTCACCAAACAATGTAGGTCATATGGATTGAAGCTTCGAGTGTCAAAAGGATATTTATTGATCTCCTCTGTTTCGAAATCTGCATGCTTGAAATTATGTATCTTTTATAACCCGATCCACAATGAAAGAGTGGGCCAAGATGCCTTCTTCTTTCAATGCAGCCTAGCTGACAATCCTGCCGAGATGTGGTACGATAATTCTTGCATGACGAGTTTTTCCATGGCAAACTGCGGCAAAACATGCGAAGGATTCTCCACATTATACATCCGTATGAAGGTGTTGGATGGTGAGGCATACTAATCTTCTATTTCTATCAGTGCCTCCATTGTTGCCTTCAACATACAAGGTGGATCCCACTCTAATATCATCTTGTACACCGGGGTGACAAAATGATCTAACAACTGTGTGATAACTCCTCTGAAGCTACATTCAGAAAACAATTTACAATAAGTATTGACAGAGGTTTTTGTCGATGTGCATGCCCACTTCAAGCCTGGGAACTGCTGACGGGCACAAATTTCATCCAACATGTAGGCGGACATGTATATCTCTTCTTTCTAACCTTTGGGCAGCTATCGAGCTCCTGATACCTATTCCTTCATCCTGTGAACCAACATGTCGGACCAGTTGCATGCTTTGCCTTCACTAGCCAATTGGTCCAACGCAATCACCCAACTCTGTAGGAATATCTCCATGCTCTCTTAGTCATACAAGTGACGTGCAAATATGGCCAAGTATTGATATGCCTTCCACAGTATCTTCGTCTTGTAAATATGGTTGGGTGTCATCCTGAATTTGGTTGGCTACTTCACCCAATTCTTCAAGATATATCTCGAGTTGGCATTGTTGTTGGCTATGCTGAAGGGTATCTCGATGGTGATCATTGGCTTTAGAAAATGGTACATCTGTTGATAATCCTGTGCCCTGAAGGTAGCAATCACCATCACGTTGACACTGCTCAATGTCATCGTCTCAGGATTAGTGTGCAAGACGATTCAATGCATCATGTCTGTGCATGGGAATGCGGGATACCTGCATGAAATTTGGTGTAAGCTGGACTTTTGAATGTTCATATAGACTTGGAGATCTCCGAGATCTTCCCCAAATGTGCATGAGAATGCATCATTGACATCTTGTCATTTCATTTTGATGTCTTTGTCTACAATCAGCTTGGTGTCTTCATAAATCGGCAAAACTCGTAGATGCTCGCTCAACTGCTGCTCCAGTTGTGCTTTCATCTTGTCCTTTGACCTTGCTCTCTTGTAGGTCATTGATCCTGAACTACTGAGAGACGAACGAATACCTTCTATCTCTAGATACATGCATGGAAAGAAATCTATTAGTTAAAACCAAAGCAAACTTGAGGGATGACATGCAACATGCCCATGGAACTGTTGGCAAGGATTACACAATTTTCACTGGGAGGTCGGGACATTGACTCCCAGAATTGTGAAAAAGGTAGTTTGGACTGTCGAGATGTTATTTGACTGCTAGAATTGCACAATGTACAATCCAGATTGGCCTCCTTGTTACTGAGATTGCGCAATGCAAAATTTAAGCTAGCAAGTGATGTAGGCCCAGGGACTGCATTGCGCAATTTTCTGGGCCAGCAATCATTGCCTCTCAGAATTGCGCAAAGCAAGACTAGAGGGAAGTGACTAGCTAGAATTGCACACTTTATGGGGGGAAGGCAGAACCTTCCCTCTTAGAATTATGCAATGCTCTCTGGGTGAGATAGAGTCCGGGCCAAGGTTTCCCAGACCTGCCGACAGGGAACTGAAAGAAAATGAAGGTGTGAATGCATGGCTATACTAAGTGTAAGAAAAGGTGAATGTTCATGCATGCAAACAATGAATGCAAGACTCATAAAATGGAACAACATGCATGTGTGTGAAACAAGTCACCGAATCGGTGACCTTTCATGAAAAACAATGGCATGCATACGACAACAGTGAGATGCTAATGAAAACTAAAATGGTGTTGTACAAGACATGACAACAGTGAGATGCTAATGAAAACTAACATGCATGCAAATGACAATAAGCATTCACCAAAATAAAGTAGACAACACTCACACAAGCCAAAACACAAAAAGCGACATAAATGCTAAAAAAGACAAGTAAAGCGGACTTACCTGGAAATAATTGAGATGGATGTGGCAAAGACTCCTGGATGTTTTGTGGGATGTCAGATCTCCAAGATCGATGTGAAGAATGAGATCTAAAGTGTCGAATAAATAAGTTTGAGGCTCATGACGCGCATGCCACAAATCTAGGAAGAAGTGACACTTGGAGGAACGTTTCTAAAATGATATTTTCATGTAACCTCAAGCTGCTAAAAATAGATCCCTAAAATCTAGGATTATTTTTGCATGTTTCTTTTTGCTATTTCGGGAAAAATCCGCCCATGCGTGCAAGTCAATTTTTCTCGGTCCCGAGTGGAACCGATCAACCTGAAGACACATGCAACAACTCGCTTGACCAAGGGAGATTTTTTGCACAATTTTTGGGATGAAGCTGGGTTGGTTGTCTAGAGGGATTACGCAATTTCTGGGAGGAGCAGTTGACTATTGCCCAAAATTGTGCAATTTCTGGGATGAGCAGCACTGTTGGGCTAGATTGCATAGTTTTCACTGGGAAGACAGTTTGATAGAATTGTGTAGTTTCTGGGCCCAACATGATGTCATTCATATTTGCGCAATTTCTGGAGGAAAGGTTAGTTCCCATCCATAATTGCATAATTTCTTGAGGAAGTTGCTCAACTAGAAGCTAGACCAAGTCCGGAGTGGAAGCCTGTGAGGGGAGTGAAGAAAGCTATCATGCAGAGGCTGGTAAGCTACTAGAAAACCAATGAAGCTCATGTACTTGACAGTGCAAAATATGTTTCTGAGGATGGTTGGTAGGGAGGCTCCAAAATGAAGCTAAGGCAAAATTTTGGAGGGTATTTGTAGCCACTACAACACTTGGCGACACATTGGTAGAACTCCAGCTCTTTGAATGGACCTTGTTTATGAAAATCAAGTCTAACACCTCCAGAAGTATTGTTCAGTTCTTCGTTCATCTTCATTTCCACACTTGCTTGATTGTAAGATGTAGCATTTTCCAAGATCTTGGTCGGTTGGCACACATTCCAATCCAAGCCAACATATTTATTTCAATTGGGGATGAGGAGTATATTGGTGCACAAAATTTATGGTCGTAAAATTTTTAGTTTCATCTCTAGTGTTGCTCCGCTGCCAACAGGCCTAGACAATACCCTAGCAGAGTCATGCAGGAACACAAGCATCGCTCTGCTACCAGCAAGCTTGGTCTGTACCTAGGTAGATTTACTTGCATCACCTCCCTACATAGGATGCCTTTATCTTCTTTTGCCTTACTCATTTTCATTTTTTCGAAATTTTTCACCTTTTCATTTTTTTCATTTTTCATAACTTGTGCGTATCACTTATTCATTTCAGATGCGGAAGAGGGATTCTGACTTATTGAGAGCAGGAGGGGTTGTTCGTTCAGATAAGTTATATATACCTCTGATGTGCTTGTTAAGGTTTTCCCCTTCACCTTACTCTACTTGACTGAGATGACAAGGGTTAACCCAAAAACAACTGACTAGAGTAGGTGACACTAGTTAGTGCACAAGTGTTGTGTTTTCACCAAGGTTCACTTCAAACAATACATATTTTCCATCGATGTATCACGGGCTGAAGATACAAATTTCTTCATACAGAGGAAAGACAACAGATAACCAAGTATTGATAACTGCACAAGTCCTCTTGTACTTTACCAAACTTGTTTCAAGAGTCACACACGGTTTCATGTGAAACTAACCTACGAACAGAAACAAGAAAAAAAATAGAAAACAAAGCAGAAGCAGAAGTAAATGTGTAAGAAAAGTGAATAAGAAAACAAGACTGCAAGCAAACAAACATTCAAGGTAAGAATCAAACATACATGCAAACAAACAAACCAAAATCAAACACTAATCCTACTCCTAAGCTAACGATGCGTGGGTTTTCTCACGTGAAGTGATACTTCCAATGCAGCCACCGGTGCATTGGTCGACCCATGTTGGTGAAGGCATGGTTCATAAACAACACAACTATGCGAACTAGCAAACAAGAAAGATATAATAATGAAGACAAGCACACTCCAATTTAAATGTGTTCACATAACATAAGTGAGTGCACGTACATGACATGCAATCCGTGGACTTATCATGGTGTTGTGCGACATTGCATGTAGTTGTTAAGCTTACACACACTCTTGATTGTGACATGCAATAAAATGAAAGAAACAAAGACAACTTGCATCATGCACGTGTGCTTGCTATGTAATATTCCTCTAATGCATGAGTGATGGGATTGTGTTGTTCGAATGGAGGAAGAATAATCTGTGTGTGAGATTGATCTTCAATGCATACAGCTGAGTGATGAGTAGCCTCGAGTGTTTCAACAATTTCCTGATCAGAAGTGAAACTAACCTCAGGACAGCGAGGTCCTGACATAACCATTAGATTGGGCTAAAGTGCCTCAATAGTCTATGGGGTTTCGACTTTGTCGACAGATAGATCATCATAAACAGGTGGCTTGGAAAAATCAACTGTGATAGAATCATCATCATGATTGAATATGGGATTAAATAGATCACGACAACTACGATCAACAAAATCAATGGTTTCATTATCATCCTCATGATCTTATGAATGAAATATATGGGTAGATGAGAAGCGGGAAAATTCACCCTCTGTGTTTCGAGAAAAATAAGATGAAAAATCAAGTGGATTTTCAATGAATAATTTATCCTCTCCATTGTCGGGTGATGGACTGACATCCAGTGTGTTCTACGAATGATCAACAATGGGTGCATCCATAGATGTAGATACACATGCAAAATCATGGATGGAAGAATCACCAAAGATGTCAGGAAAGAACGGAGGAGGATCGGACATAAGGGATTCATCCTTCGCCAAGGGTTGATGCTCACGCTCCTAGTCATACTCTTAATTAATGATAACGCAAGTTGGTTGTGCAACACCAACTCCGTCAATAGCTTGATCCTCATTCACAACAAGTGTAGAGCCAAGAATGGAAGAAAACAAGATAGTGCAATCTGGAGGATCAAGAGAACACGAAGACGAAGTTTGAGGTAAAACAATCATGTGACAACCCATCGGCTTCACAACCAAATCTGAGTGAAAAGTGAGAGAAGTGATGTTGGGAGGATGTGACAGTTGAACAGATGTGTGCGCCTATTCTCCCACATTACTCTGTAGTGGTGAAGTTGTTTGATGATAGGACTGTGGACACTCACTTGTGAAAACAACCATGTCTGCCTTTGATTGCATAGCTCCATCACCGAAGTATGTTGAGAAAGGCTTGGGCTTGAAATTTCTTTTAGGATTAACAGATTTGGCGAGACAATATTCAGATCTGTCCATGAGATACTGTAATTTCATTTGGCTTTCCGGAGCTTGAAACTGCAACACACGGAAGCGGTCCCAAAATTCCATAGGTGGTTCATGCGGGGCCTTCTGTTGTTGTAATAATTTTTTTTCAAGAGTTTCTGGGTCAAAATGATGGAAAGTAGATTCAATGAGATCACAAAAATAGTCAAGTGAGTTTATGCAGCCAGGAGGGAGACTCCAGCACCACCGTTGTGGAGATTCACGAATTGTGTATGAAAGCAGCATGCTGACCTCTTTAAAATAGAACTTGTCTACATTCTCCAGGAATACATAGAAGTATTCTAAGTACTCAGGCCAGGCTACTTCGCCTTCACCATCATACGTGAATTCAGACAAGAGATCAAAAAACTCCCTTGTGATGTTGAGAGGTTCGGCATGCAAAAGACATCTTGGAAGGATGAGTGTAATAGAATCCATGATAGATGTGAAAAGATTCAAAATTGGATGAGAGGACACATCTTGTCATCTAGCCTTCCTTCTAGCACCAGAAATGTTGACGGTACTGGACCCACCAACATGTCAGGGGATCTCCTCTATAATAAGTCCCAACTAGACCTCAAACTGTTTGGTCTATGAGTCCCAACAGTGGGTCGTACAGTATTGCTTTGACCACAGTTGCGTGCAAATGTAAGTTAGATGTCCCTATTGGTAGAAAGGGTGTGACATATGCAGCAAGTTAAGGAAGGTGCATGAACGGTTCTAACACACGAAGGGTGATGTGAGTGCACCCCTTGGAAACCTGTGACCACGTGGCTAAGAAGGGAACACATGAGCAAAGGTGCATCACAAACTGGAAAGCAGGTAAGTTGACAATCCAAAGTTATGGTTAAACCAACAACACATTCTAGTAAGATTCATACATACTTATACATAAAATTCCATATGTGCATGTGTAAGAAAACATGTACATGTATCATTAGAGTAAACAAGTTAGCTGAAATACAATAACAACATATGCATGAAACGTGTTGGCTCTGTTATATTAAGAAGTGAAAGTTCCAATCATACATTACAACCATGACGAACCACTAATCCCGACATCAGAACATTACAGTCACTGCCTCCTGCTCCTCCAAAGAGATATACTAGTTCTTCACAGTGGAGAAGCCAAGGCTCATTACAATACTCTCTAATATTTCTCTAAGATACTCCTATCGGAAGCTTGGCTAACCAAAAGCCTCTACAATGAGTTATGAGGGACTATATATAGCAAAGGGTGGGGTGACCCTTGACATTCCCCTTTGTGACTCTTCACCTATCCTAATGACTCTTCACCTATTACACGACTGTTACATTCAATTATTGACACTTGAACTTCCACTTGACAAGACGTTACATACAATCTAAAAATGTACCTATGTGAGACAAAATAAGCTTGAGCAAGCCATGCAAGACATCACTATGACTTGGACAACTGTGGGAATACCAACTCTTTGATATCCTCACAATGCTTGACAGTAGCAAATTGATGCCAAGCTCGATAGTCCGCGATGGTGTACGTGTACTCTATGGTGACATTTGTCTCGAAACGAATTCTTGCCTCTATTGCATCTAGGTAGACTACTCTCGCTCCTCTGACCAATTTGTCTAATAACATGCACATCATTGTCTTTAGTGCGGTCGGACCAATGACATATTGATGCATGGTGTCTGCATTGATCGCTAAGTTTGCGATGGTGGCTATGCGCATCAACTCATCAAAGTACGAGTCAAGCTCCAATCAAACTTGTGCCTTTATCTTTGACTCGGTGAGTGTCCCAATACATGGGATCACATGTGCGCGCACAAAAACATCCATACTCCTAAAGACCCATGCATGGGAACCCTGCAAACTAGTGATGATCTGCGGGAGTTCTTCATAGTTCTGTATATGACTTCGGATGCGTGCCTTCAGCTTGACCGCTCTAAGCTTCATCATCTTGGTCAAATGTAACTGGGCTCCCTTGTATCTCATTATCTATGTTTGCATGTAGTCAACAACAGTATACACGTTTGACGAGATATGTGCTATCTTAGCACTTCGTTGTTGCCAAACATTGAGATGGACAACCGCCTTATGCACGGTACCAAACTTGGAATACAATGCCTGCATGACTGTCTCAAGGGATGATAATTCATCCAGTATCGCCTTATTCAACTTTGCTCGAGTGGATGCTATAACCATTTCTCCTCCTTTCTTGGTCGTCTATAACTCCTTAGCCATTCACTCATTCTTAGCTATCAAGAAGTGAACACTCGAGCTATTGGCTTTGACATATGCTCTAGTACCATTGGCCAATGCCACTGGATGCTTGTGCATGATAGACATGATCACTCATTCTTAAAACTACATAGGAGATGTGTTGTCATCCGGAGTAGACACTCTGCGTGATTGCAAAACTCTATGCTACAACTCGTCGAATGATATGTTGTGCATCTCTCCTTTCGGATTGTCTCCAAGGATCTCAGTATCTCCTTGGTCACTTAGGACTTGCTCTGCTTCCAGATCTGATGAAGTTGGTGGGTCGACCACTTGATAGTAAGGCATGAGGTCGATGTCTTGCTCTAACTCTTACTACTCCATATTCGTATCCATCTGCTCAAGTGCTTGTTCAATCTCTTGAGTGAATTCATTCTCCTGCAACTACTCACCCTGTCTACTTTGTGCCGACTATTCAGATGAGTCTACTACCTGTACGGGCGCAATTTCATCTGTTTGTACATGTTGTGCCCCTTGCTGTACATGTTCTTTCCAAAATTGCTCCTTCAACTCATGCAATTCCTTCACTGTTTCCTCCATCCTCTATTTTTCTCCCTACCTTTGTGCAGTCCTCCTGTCGCGTTGTTGCCTCTTTGCCTCAATTGCCAAAGCTTCTTTCTACACAAGTGGGTCTACTCTAAACGTGCAGCTTTATTTTGCCTCTACGATGTCAAAAATATTTCTCTTTCCTTTGTCACACGTTGGTATTTTTACCTCTACTGCTGCTCTCCTGGATGCTGCTTCGCTAACCATTCCACAGTGATGTCGACCGGTTCATTGGGCCTGGAGAAGTTGTAACAATATCTCCATGGGTCTTCCTCTGCCCAATGACATTCCCCATGGATCCACAAAAACTGTACTCTCTCGCAGTGATCCTTCACCAAACAATGCGGGTCATACGGATTGAATATTTGGGTTTCGAAAGGATATTTCTTGATCTCCTATGTTTCGGCATACGCGTGCTTGAGATTTTGTATCTCGTACAACCCAATCCACAACTGAAGAGTGGGCCAAGGTGCCTTCTTCTTCTGGTGCAACCTAGCTAACAGTCCTACCAAGATGTGGTATGATACTTCTTGCATGACGAGCTTGTCCATGGAAAACTTCAGCAAAATATGCGGAGGCTTCTCTATGTTGTACATCCCTATGAAGGTGTTAGATGGTGAGGCATACCAATCTGCTATGTCGATCAGTGTCTCCATTGCTTCCTTCGACATGCAAGGTGGATCTTGCTCAAATAGCATCTTGTACACCAGGGTGACAAAATGATATGACAAATGTGTGATAACTCCTTTGATGTTGCATTCAAAAAACAGTTTACAATAAGTATTGATAAAGGTTTCTGCTGATGTCCATTCCCACTTCAAGCCCAGGAACCATTGATGGGCACAAATTTCATCCAAGATGTAGGTGGACAAGTAGATTTCTTCTTGTTGAATTTTGGGTGGCTGTTGAGCTCTTGTTACCTGTTCCTTTAGCCTGTGATCCAACAAGTCAGACCAATTGCATGTTTTTTCTTCACTAGCCAGTTGGTCCAGCGTGATCACCCAACTCTGCGCATAGGTCTCCATGCTCTCTTGGTCATACAAGAGACATGCAAAGATGACCAAGTATTGATACGCCTTCCATAGTGTCTTCGTCTTGTAATATGATTGGGTGTCATCCTAAATTTGGCTGGCTCCTTCACCCAGTTCTTCAAGATATCCCTGGAGTTGGCATTGCTGCTGGTTATGTTGAAGGGTGTCTCCATGGTCATCACTGGCTTCGAAAAATGGTACTTTTTTTTATAATATTGTGCGCTGAAGGTAGCAATCTTCTTCTTGCTGACACTGCACAATGTCATCGTCTTGGGATCAATGTGTGAGATGATCCAATGTATCATGTCCGCACATGGGAACGTGGGATACCTGAATGTAATCCGGTAAAAGTCGGACTTGTGAATGTTCACATAGACTTGGCGGTCTTCGAGATATTGTCCAAATGTACATGAGAACGCATCATTGACCTCTTTCCATTTCATCTTTATGTCTTTGTCTACGATCAGCTTGGTGTCTTCATAAATCAGAAAATTCATAGGCACTCGCTCAACTACTGCTCCAACTGCGCTTTCGTTAGTGTCCTTTGACCCTACTCTCTTGGAGGCCATTGATCCTGAACTGCTGAGAGATGGACGAACACCTACTATATCTGGAGACATGTTGACATGCATGGAAAGAAATATGTTAGTTAAAATCAAATAAAACTTGAGGGATTACATGCAATATACCTAGGGAACTATTGGCAAGGATTGCACAATTTTCACTAGGAGGCTCTGAGGCTGATTGTTGAAATTGCACAAAAGGCAGTCTAAGCTACCGGGAGGTTGGTTGACTGTTGGAATTCGCAATGCACAACCCAGACTGGCCTGCTGGGTATTGAGATTGTGCAATTCACAATTTCAGCTCGCAAGTGATGCAGGCCCAAGGACTGCATTGCGCAATTTTCTAGGCCACCAGTCATTGCCTCTCAGAATTGTGCAAAGCAAGACTAGAGGTCAGTGACTGGCCATAATTGCGCAATGTTGTCCAGATGAGGTAGAATCTGGGCCAAGGTTACCCAGACCCGCCGAAAGGCAACTAAAAGCAAATGAAGGTGTGAATGCATAGCGATATTGAGTGTAAGAAGAGGTGAATGATCATGCATGCAAACAGTGAATGTAAGACTCAGAAAATGGAACAACATGCATGTGTGTGAAATGAGTCGTTGAATCAGCCATCGTTTGTGCAAAACAGTGTCATGCATGTGACAACAGTGAGATGCTAATGAATATTGAAACAATGCTTGTACAATCTAACTTGCATGCAAAACGATAGCAAGCGTTCACAGAAATCAAGGAGACAACACTCACTCAAGCCAAAACACAAAAAGCGACAGAAATGTTGCAAAAGACAGGTAAAGCAGACTTACCTAGAAATAGCTAAGCTGGATATGCCGAAGACTCCTGGACGTTTTGTTGGATGTCAGAGCTCCAAGATCGATGTGAAGAATGAGCTCTGAAGTGTCGAATAAATAAGTTTGAGGCTCATGACACGCATGCCACAAATCTAGGAAGAAGCAACACTTGGAGGAAAGTTTCTAAAATGATCTTTACATGTAACCTGCAGCTGCTAAAAATAGATCCCTAAAATCTAGGGATGCTTTTTGCATGTTGCTTTTTTCTATTTTGGGAAGGAGCAACCCATGCATGCAAGTGAATTTTTCTCGATCCCAGGTGGAACTGGTCAACCTGAAGGCACATGCAATAGCCCACTTGATTGAGGGGGATTTTTGCGCAATTTCTGGGATGAAGTTGGACTAGCTGTCCAGAGGGATTATGCAATTTCTGGGAGGAGGAGTTGACTGATGCCCAGAATTGTGAAATTTCTGGGTTGAGAAACACTTTTGGGCCAGATTACGTAGTTTTCACTGGGAACACTGTTTGATAGGATTGTGCAGTTTCTAGGCCCAGTAGGCTGTCAGTCAGATTTGTACAATTTCTGGAGGGAAGGTTGGTTCCCCCCAGAATTGGGCAATTTCTTGAGGGAGCTACTTAGCTAGTAGCTGGACCAAGTCTGGAGTGGCAGCCTATGAGGGGAGTGAAGCAAGCCATCATGCAGAGGCTGGAAAGCTACTAGGAAACCAATGAAGCTCATGTAATTAATAGTGCAAGACATGCTGTTGAGGATAGTTAGTAGGGAGGCTCAAAATGAAGCTAAGGAAAAATTTTGGAGGGTGGTTGTAGCCGCTACAACACTAAGAATAAGAGATTCTCGGGGCTTTCTTTATAATTTAGTAGAAATATCAAATCCTCGAAGAAGTCAAAGATCTGCTAAGCATAAAAAATATCTCATTATAGGAACAACTCAAGCGTCATCTTTTGGCTCCTTGCTAAAAATTGTCCTTCAATGCATCCAGTTCACACCAACCTTTTATGACAATCTCATTCCATATTTTGTTAGCTTAATCATGAACAAAAAACTTTAATTTATTTCATTAAAATAAAAAATTATAAATAAATGAAGTTCAACAAAACCTAAGTCATGATAAGTGAGGAAATATATACATGGATAAAGAAAAGATAATGACATACAAGAAATGGAAAATGAAATAAAGAAAAATGAAACAATTATACCATGAAACATCATCCCCCAACTGACCTTTTTGGCACATGTTCTTGTGCAACTTATCACTTTGCAAAGAGATATTTAAGATGTAGGGAAGTTAATGAGTAGGCATCATAAGCTGGGCACTAAATCAAGGGAGTTCGGTATCTTCATCCTAGCCAATGAACACCAAGCCTCACGACTAGAGTAGTGTACATATTAATCCTCAAAAGGGCTTGTTGGAAATTATAGACACCAAAAGTTTCTTTACTCTTGGTAGTGTTTGAGGATTTTGTCCATCTCATCTTAGCTCCTTCAATGCATCCTAAATAATATAATTTAAATACACAATTCCCAAATTCAATATCCTTATGTGGATTGGCCTAAGTGTAGCAAGAACATAAGGCTACCCAACAAATTTGAAATGCTTACAAACTGTTTGATAGACATATTCAGGCTTTTCCTTAACCCACAATTCATAGTTTGTTTGATTTTTCTCAAATATATGGTAAGCCTTCTACCACTTAAACTAATTTAGGGAAAAAGAGATGAAGGCTTGAAGCTATACATCTCCCACAAAGGGTAAAATATTTTCATCTCTTTATTCCATCAACAAGAATTTATGCATATATAACTCACACATGCGGTATTGTGCGGGTTCGTTATGCTTGTGATAAATGGTTATAAATTCCATAATATTTGAGAGCTTATAGGGTGCACCCTATTGTATAGCATTTACCTTAAGCATTAAGTACTCTTCTACTAAAAACAAAGCAAAATTGCAAGTTGGAGCTCAACAAGCCACAGTATCTTGAATTATAGAAGAAATATGGTCATTTTCTTGAATCAGTTTATGAACTTGTCCCTGTAACTTTCCAATTTTCATTTGAGAAATCTCCAATTCATGGGTTGTTTCTAACTCCACATTTGTCAATGCATCAAATTTCTTAACCAATTTGGGGTTTTGACTGTAAGGTATGGTATCAATTTTATACTCATCCACAATTCTTCTTAATTTATGTGTTTCAACTTCTTGAATCAATGATGTGTATGGGGGTGCACTTCAGTTTGAGCATCTTTCTCAATTATGACCAATTCCTCTTTTGGGTTTCCACAACTTGACATTTAACAAGCCCCCTTATTTTATTTCCTTTTTATTGTTTCTTTGGTGCCAATTGTCTTTATAATTATCATATTCTTCCTTTCAGAGTAACATTCTCCTTTCTCAAAGACACAATTTGCTTAGACAATACTTTGTTATTTTTTTTTTCCTTCATGACTTTAAAATTCACTAATTTTTATGTAGAATTTGAAGGAACAATAAAAGGGGTTTGAAATAAAGTTGTAGTTTTTTCTTAAATTTCCACCAATTCCACTGGAATCTAATCTACCCCTTCTAATGGTTGTACTTTTTCACAATTCTGGGCTTCCTTATTTAAATCCCATTCTTTTTATTTTTGAAAATCCTCGTAATTTTGTACTTTTGAGAATGGTGGTAAAGTTGTTTCCATTTCTTCATCCATGACTATATGTGTGTATACTTGTTTGTAATTATGTTGATCACTAGATTCTTCTCAAGTCTAATCCACTACAGGGGTAATTGATTTTGGTGAACATTTTTCTGATGAAGATTTGGCGAACTGGGTCGAGCGTCTTTTACCCCTGGGTAGAATGGCCAAAAATGAAGCTATCTATTCTTTAATCCTATTAAATGTTGTAATGTATTCTAAAGTCTCAGATAAAATAGGATTGGATTGCAGGGTATCTACTTTGGCATCTTCAGTTTGAAGGGGTTCCATCTAGACAATTTCAAGTTGAACCGAAGGAATCTCTGCTTGAGGAATTTCAAAGATTAAGGTCTCTGGTTGAAAAGCTTCCTCCTAAGGAGCTTCAAGGGCTACAATTTCTGGTTGAAATGTTTCCTCCTAGAGGATCCCCATATAGGTAACAATAGAAGTTAAAGTTTCTAACATTGTGTCCATGATAGTAATCCCCTCATTGAGGCAAGTAGGGTTTTCTTCTTCACCTTATTCCTCATTTGATGAAAGAATTAACTGATCAGGAAAGTTGTTTTCATTATCAATAACTTTGAAATTTTCCCTTCTTTCCCCTAAAACCTCCTTTGATAAATTTTCATTATTAAAATTTTTCTCTTCTCTTTGTTCTTCCTTTACCCCGATAAATTTTTCCCAAGTTCTTTGGGTTTTTTGTAGGCTTCTTATGCCAAAATTTTTAATTAACCCATGGTGCGATACAATTACAGAAGGATCCATGGATTGCCTAACTCAATGAGATGTTTAATGTAAAATAGAGGTCAAGAATAAAGGGATGTTCAAGATTACTTGTTGCTTCAAATGAGCCATCAACTTTAAATGAAAATCCTAGACCAAGTTGAATCTTCCATCAGAAGTTATGTACCACTAAACAATTTATGATATCTTCCTCCAAGGCTCTGGAAGTGAGCTATTATTATAACATTTTTCGTTCTTCATGAGCTCCTAATTTTCGCCAAGAAACAATTGAGGTGCATGGTTTAATGGTGTATGCAGATCTTACCTCCTCTATCCACTACTTGGCAGTTCAGTGACCTCAGCTACAACCTCCTCTAATACTTGCACTTGCAAATTATTCACCACTATTATTCCATTATGAAAAATTTGCAGAAATTCAAGGGAAATTTCTTAAAATATCGCATCCATTGGGTGTGTTTTAGTATTTATTTTTCTTTTGGTGTCACCCTTGGCTGGTGTGTTTCATAGTGGATGTTATGGCCTCCCATTATTCTGTTGGTTCTATGCTTGGAATTGCTCAAAATAACTAGCTAAATAATACAAATTTTTTGCACACATCCTACTTGATTTTGGTAATATAATAAAGGCAACAGATATCACATTATGGGAAGGCATATGAGTGATATGAAAAAGTAGAAAGAAAATCATAGTGTCATAACCATCCCCCACATTGACAGATTTATTAGCTACCCTTGACCAATGGTTGAATGATTTGTGGCAAGAATAGAGTAGTCGGTTTATGGAAAATTATGAGTAGGAATAAATGGTAGCAAACAAAATACCAAATTGGGAATGAGCGCATAAAAACATGCACTCGGTATAATGAATTCAAAGGGGTATAGACATTATATCTCATTAATCCTCAAGACTTGAAATAAATATAACGAATTTAAATATCCCTTAACAAATGTACTGATAAGGAAGGATTAAAGTACACAAATGTGGGTTAAAAAGTGAGAGTGTAAATAATACAATCATCCCTAGTTATATAATAATTTACCCTTTTTCTTAGAAAATTATAATCAACCTTCACCATACGATGAGGGTTAAATGACTTTAAGTGTCCCACTTTTTATAAAATTCACATATTTTAGGATAAAGTGTTATGAAACCAGCTTAAGAAAAGATAGAAAAGATAGATCAACACCTTAGAATTCAACCTCTTCGAGGGGGAAACCTCATTTACATTACATAAATGAACAATTCTTGGATGATGCAAATGAAAAAACCTCCTTTATATATATAGGAGTCTAAGGAGTCACAATATAACCCAACCGACCTAACAATAATAATATAAAGCCACAAAAATAACAATA
>APFE030513109.1:40593-103438 GCA_000404065.3 Pinus taeda
TGATGCCATTTACGAGCAAGTGGGACTCATTGGCAGGGAAAGAAAAGAATTACATAGAGCAAGAAACTCCCTAGGCAACATGGCCGACCTTGCCCCTAAGATGATTGAAGTGCTCAATTATAGGACAAGTTCCCAGTTAGTGAAAATGGGAATTGGAAATAGGACTGAAACCATATCTGTGATCAAAAGAGTTACAATAATGAAGAATTTAATCCAGACCCTGGACAGGAGAATCCAGGATATGCAAGCAGATATAAACAAGTTTCAGGAATAGGTTCTTGGCCTTGCAGGACAGAGGGCTTCCCAGTTTACTAGAATCAGGGAAGTTACTCTCTCATGAAAAATATATCAAGAGGGTAAGTGCTTTTACAGCAATTCAGATTGCTGAGACACCAGGGACATCTTCAGCAGGCCCAGTAACAGGGCAAATTCTTTTTGAAAAATTAGATAATTTGTTTTTTATCAGAAATGAAGTATCACATTTGTTTGATGAGCCCCCCCATTTCTACAAATATACAGAGGCCGATGAGACCTTAGGGTCAATTTTGAAACATCAGCTTCCTCCCCCAGATACATGGCAAGATTTAATAAGGCTACTTTTGAACCAAAGTTGAGAGGTTAAATCTTTTTCGGCAAAAGGTCTATATTACATATACAGGTAGGCAAAAGCCATAACAACAAGTATGAAGACGCTGAGCCAACTCAGCACAGGTACTCGACCGCAGCAACAGCATCAGCAAGCCCAGGTGGCAGGGCCAAGAAGACGCAAAAAGTAACAAGTGCAGAGCACTTCTGCAGTTATGATAAAGCCACACAGCTGACTCCGCAATGCCCAAAGGTCAAAACATTATCCTGACAGGAGTTAAAGGCCTTTAAGAGTCATTTATATTTGTAATTACTTCTCATCTACTCTCCATGTGCGAATGTAAGAGATATTTTCCTCTCAGATGACTCAATACCTGAGATATTTTTGTATGAAACCTCTATATATTCCCCCTCGTGTTTGTTTAGAAGGGTTGGACTCCGGATGTAAGAAATCTCTTGATATCTCTTCTGTTATTCTCATATTTTAAACTCTCAGACAGCTAATACAAAGGACAGTGGGATTTCTTCAAGCATGTTTGCCTCTTGATCTCCTGATGGTGTATGGCTCAAAGTTGCAGGATTCCTGTGTATTTCATGGCTCAATAAGTTTTTCTCATTGCTCTTTGTTTCACATGTGATCATCGTTCTTTCATATGTCTTTCATGTTTTCCATACACTCAAATATCTAGATAGCAAGGAAAAAGAATAGTCTCAGGATTTAATCATTGGTTACCCTGAGCTCAGTCTAAGCTATCTTATATGTTTTCTTCAGTCATAGTATTTAAAGAGTAATTCTTCAATGCTACCTTTAATACTACATCATCACAGTGCTTTGTTATTTTAGGAATTCAAGTAATTGCTCCTGAATAACAGACCTCTTTTGCATTAGTCATCTTAAGTAAAGAAATCTTAATTGCTCTTTGCTAGTTGTTTTCACCTCACTCTCACAATTTACAATTTGTTTCATGGAATACACACAGGCCCTGTAGCTACACCCCTACCAAGTCAAGATCTCAAGGGAACACTGTCCACGACCCCATTGCCCAATGGATTAGTTTCACCTGCAGGCAGACTCTAAAAGATATCAGAAGCATCCTCCCAACCAAGCACAAAAACAACCAAAAATTTCATTTCACAACTAGCCTAAAACCTTTGTCAAAAACAGTGACAAACCTTATAGAGAGAGCCCTCTCTGACTACAGCTAGGCTAGAAGCTGTAGCCCAAAGATTGGTTAGTGGTTACCCCGGCCGTATTCCCTAAGGAGTCATAGGGAACAACCTGGGTGATAACACGTCGCTGGGGTTGACATACTAGGCGAGACCCCTCTTTGATATAAATACGATGAGTACATAATTTAGGAGAGATTCCCTTCATATCTGTGTAATCCCATGTGAATGCTTCCTTATTTTCACGAAGTAACTTCATTAACTGTTGAGTTTCAGCATCTGTTAAGTTAGGGTTTATATTCAATGTTTTTCCAGGCTCAATTTCTATTGTTATGCTCTTGGAGGAGATATCAGTTGATGTTTGAGATAAATTTTCAGATTTAAGGTTTTGCTATGATTCAGGTTCCAAAATTGCAGTCAATTGATCATGTGTTTCAGAGTTAACCGAAGAAGGTTCGGAAATAAAATTACTAATTATTCATCCTCGGTTGTATCTTTAAAAGTTAAGGCTTGTCCAATAGTCAAAATGGGTTGGGTATCATCATCCTCATAGTCTAACCATACAGAGTTATCATTGTTAATCATAGGTGTAGCATGAGGGTAAAGAGTGAGCAGCTTAGTTTCACATCCATTAGAAATTGTCATTGAACCTGATCTATAGCTGATGAAGGCATCTGCTGTAGCCAGCCAGGGTCTCCCCAAAATCAATGGATGCCCCCCCAAATTTGTTTTAGTCTGTAATACAACAAAATCAGCTGGGTAGTTCCAAGATTCGACTAAAATTATCAAGTCTTCAATAACCCATTCTAGTTTGATTGTGGAACGGTCAGCTAGTTCTAGAATGGTTGGGGTCTCTCTAATTACATTCTTCAACTGTAATAACTGTGAAGTTTCAAGGGTCATAATTTTTATAGCAACACCTAAATCTACCAGAACTTTGGAAACAAAAGTTTTTCCAACCTTTACTGTAACTGTAGGATGACCAGGGTCACCATATTTCACAGGAGAGGTTTTTCCTGTCATTAAAGCAGCTAGATCACCCATCACATGAACTGTAGGGGGATCTTTAGCTTTTCTTCCAGGTTTCTTAATGCAAATGTCTCTAACAATTCTAGCATAAATTGGTACATCTCTAAGTGCTTGCAAGAGTGGAATTTTAACATACAGATTCTGCAATTCCCCTAGAAGGTTAAAAGCAGGTGGCTCAGGTGTCTTAGTGAGAGCCAAACGTTCAGGGAATGGCGGCTCTGCTGTTTCAGTAGTTTTATTAGAGGGTGACTCAACTGTTTCAACATTCTTATTGGATGACTTTTCTTTTTCTGTCTCCTCTTTATCAGAGTCGGAAAAAGCAATATCATCAATAATAGGTTCGACTACTCTCCCAGAATGCAAATGAATGTCATTACATTGCATAGGGAAAATAGGTTGCTTCTGAATATCAATGACCTTCAAAACTTTAATATTATTAGGGTTGGGGTTTGGTTGTACAGGCAGCTAGGGTCTCATTGTTTGGTTATTCGGTGGAGAGTTTGATGGCAGAGAGAGAGATTGCTGATACTGAGGGAATTGGTTTGGAAATGGGATTTGCTGAGCTGTCCAGATTGGGTTCCACTGATTAAAATAAGATTGCTGTAGAGACCAGGGATTCCACATTGTAGGATCCATAAAGGGAGGGTTTGGTTGCTGCATGGGTGGGAAGTTCATTTGGTTGAAGGGTGGGTATTTCATTTGATTTAAGGGAAGGTAATTTGCTTCAAAAGAAGGATAAGTATTCCAACGATTAAATGACATATTAGAATTCGTACCTTGTCCTCGTGGTTGCCATTGCCTCCTCTGTGTCAGCAAGTAAACTGCTTCAACTTCTTCTTCAGTTGGTTGCAATGCTGCTTTTATTCCTGGTAAAGAAGGGCATTGTTGAGTCTCATGGTCCTTCTCGCAAATAGTGAAAATTGGTACCTTGTCCAGTGGGCTTTCCCTTAGTGGGTGTTTTTCTCTGCATTTAGAGCAGAAAATGGCCAAAGCAGCTTCTACCTCTGTCTGCTTCTTTTTAACTTGCAAGGTATCAATTTGTGAAGAAAAAGAGCTTAACATTTCAGTTTTAAATTCTTCAAGTAAATTACCTATTTCAGCCCTTGTTGCTCCTCCACTAGCTGATTTTTGGACTCTTGAGTATGTACTATCCCTGCTTTTTGGTCTGTTTATTGCTCCTCTTGAACATCTCTTACAGAGGTTGACAATCTCATCATACGATTCCTTAGATATATCCCCTTTACCAAGCATATTCAACATGTCTAAACAGTCATCCATACCCCTTTCAACAGTATTGACTTAAGAATATCCTTACTCATATTAGGGTGATCAGATCTCAACAAATTGTATTTTAACCTCTCCACGAAATCCTCCAGATTTTCATCCTCCTTCTGAACCATCTTAAATAATTCCTCCTTCCTCTCTCTTGTCCGGAAATAGTCTTTGTATTTGGCCATAAACTTCTCCTTCATCTGCTCCCATGTTGTGATCACATGTCCTCCCAGGATCATGAACCACCTCAGTGCATTTCCTTTTAATGTTGTTGGAAATAACTTCAACTTTTGAGGATTAGTAACATAATCATAACTTCTACACAATATATCAAACTCAAACAGAAATTCATCAGGGTCTTAAGATGATAAACCATGGAAATTAGGTAGGGCTGAGAGTGGGATGTTCTTCATAGGAGTTGCCCCTCTGGGAAGATCCTCAATAGGGAATTCCAAGGTGGAAAGGGAATTCTCTCCTCTTCCTTCTCTTCGTCCCCCACCAAAGAGTCCTTCATTGTTTCTGTCCATTGGTTGTTCCCCTATTTCACTTGCCCAGTATTCAGCGCTTTCTGTTGGGCTCTCAATGTTCTGAACTAGTTCCTCAAATTCAATATCTTCTATTGGTTCTTCAATGTCTTCCACTGACTCCTCAGTTTGTTCTACTGTCTCTTCGGCCCTTTCAGGTCCCAATACTTCCTCCGTTTCGTAGTCCGTCTAGAGAGAGTGCTGAGTCTGTGGCCTCCGAGAGTTTATCCTCCAAGATGTTTCAAATTTTAAAATAATGTCGTCAATGAAAGTTTTCCTTCCTCCTCTGCCTTTGCCCTTGCCACCTGTAGGATTAGTTTTCCTGCATCCTCTCATGCATCATGTACATCTAAAAGGAAATCATTAATGCTCTTAAAATCTATGATCGCCTTCCCCGGCAACGACGCCAAAATGTTGGTCACTTTAATTGCTTATTAATTAAACAGTCGAGTACCACATAAATTGTCAACCCAGGGAAGTTTGATTATTTCAAAAGCAACTACGTACTATATGTACTCAATTTTAAAAGCACTAAAAGTTGTAGTACAAACAAATCACATCTCGTTTAAAGCTCCACTCTGTGTTACAACAATTATACTCTATTGCATATATCTAACAAGAGATGAATAATTGAACAGAAGGATAAATTTGCAAAGGAAAAAAATGGCTATGTTGTAATAGAGGATCGGGACCCTATCCCTAGAGCGGGAACTTTCAGCATCTGCCTCTGTTTATCTAGTTCGCCAATTCACTCTGTAAACCTAATCACCGGTGAGACACTCATGAAATAACATCAATCAATTAAGAAAGAAACATAGTTTCAACAAAGGTAAAACAACATCCAGAAATAGTACTTGTTAACAAGGTATGAACAGAAATCACACTTAACACACTACAGAAAGATAATGGGTGAATCTTGTGATGAAGGTGGGCCCTGTCCTTCTCACAAGATTCCCCAGGAAATAAGAACTAAAATGAGATGTTCAGAACAAAACTTTATTCATCCATCAATATACCATATTATAGAAAAGATTCAGTCTCGTTCCTTCAGCTAAAACCTCTTGTTACAGTCTGTTCATCCCCCTTCTAATGTAGATGTCTCCTCTTTATAAATAGGAGACATCTATTACAAAAGATTTACATTATAGATTCTAGTTCAACCATTATACAAAAATAGGGAAATCAGTTTCCCATCAACATAATGTTGTTACAGTAATATTGTCTTTAGATTATGAATGTTACATCCAATGTAACATCTTCCTCGGTGATCGATCTGGTTCCTCTGTTGCTGTCAAATTTAGTACGCAAATCTCAACTATTTCAACTTCGAGATTTGCATGATGTTCTTGTTGTTTCATCTTTGAGATTTGCGCGTTGTTCCTGCTATTTCAGCAACTGCAAAAGATTTTCCTACCAACTTCACGCAGTTTCAGTGATGCGGGCTGCACATCATTCTTTAATTGTTCAGCAACTAATCAACTTCAAAGATTAATTATGAAGACATCATGATTATATGTTAAATAATTAAACATATAGTGATGAGAAGATTCATTGCATACCTTTGGAATAATTGATTCAAAACACTAACAAGGACTTTCAAATATGGGTTGAAAAGGGTGATATTATAACAAAATGTATAGTGAGAAAGAGACAATATGAGGTCCTAATAGGAGTGAAAGTCTCTAGTTTGGTTTAATCCCAAGAAAGAAATCTGACCATATGGAAGTTGATGACTTTGGACCTAGTGTGTGATAGTATATCATATTAAATATAACAAGTCCTATGATATGAGGATTCATTAATCAATGATTAAGTGTTGATTCAAAGTGCTCTTGTTTTGGTATATAAAATATGAAGAAGGAAATCTGAGTGATCAACTTATCATATAAATACCAATGATTAATAATACTTGGATCACTAATGAAGGAGTTAATGATGTACTCCTCCATATAAGAGATCTCATAGACAAGCCCTCCTTTCTAGATTTCTTAATTAAGGAAGAATGTAAATTTTTTGACGAAAGTGTTGAAGAGGAGTTGCATCATTTTACAAGAGCATATAGGCAAAGCATGTCAAATGAATGACACATTGTTCCTAAAAATAATTGTTGGAATTGGATGAGACTTTTCACATTTGATAAATCTAAGAAAGTTGGAGTCAACTTTGAAGTTGAAAAAACATTTATTCTAGTTAATTTGGGACTCTAGTTGACTATCTAGCTTGGTAAAGACATTGGATCACCATCACTTGTTGATCAAACCAATGCAAAATTATGTTAGAATCCCTTAATAAAACAATGGGATTGAATAAAATTCCCCTCTATGAGGGAGATGAGGACTTGAAAAGGCATTGGTTCATTTTTAAAAAAACTTGCCATGATAATGATATAACTGAAAAACACAAGCAAATGGCTTAAATCATATGAGCCATATGAAAATAAGCACTTACATGGTTTATGAACTTCACAGAAAAGTAGAATAAATAAAAATTGAAGATACAAAGAAACTTCCTCACATTATTAAAATCCCAAAATATTAAGCATCTTATAACATAGTGATTGAAAGAAATAAAAAAAAATGTCAGGATATAAAGTATGGGAATATGAAAAAATATTCAAGGATCTGTTATGTAAAATACTATACCACAATGACAAATCCCTCCTTGTTCAACGGTATGTAGCTAAACTTCTACAAAACATTCATGGACCCTCACATATTCATGAAATCAACTCATGTAAAGAAGCCTTAAAAAATTAATAACATATTGAAAGGGTTGGAAGAAAATTTTCAAGCAACTTTAACAAAATATAAAAAAAAATATCTCACTTCACAAAATGAATTATGATGCATTAACTGCACGAGTGGAAGTAATACCAAACACAACTACGATTTTTTCATTACCTTCAAATAAGATGTCTATCAGGTGTAGCTCAATCTATTCTATGAAATTTGTCAAGTGTTGACGAGTCATACCACACGAGATCATCCATACAATCAAAAAAATGTAAAACCAAACGGTGTGCTATATACTAGGAAGCAACTCATTCTACACAAGAATGGCAGTTGAATGGTAAAAAAAACTGAATTACCATGCAAGATATCATATGTAGTTGATTTCTAAATTGATGGACTTAAACCCAAAAATAGATAGAGGAGTTGTGTATCAAGGAAATGAATACTAAGGGTGCAAAACCCATCAAGGAGGAAGAGGCCATGAGGAATTCTATCATAAATTTAGCAGAGGCCATGGTAGAATTTATTGCTCCACAGACTGTAAGGAGGGCCATATGACACTTGATTTCCCATAAAAATACATATCCAACCTCCAAGTTTGTTGCATGTGTGGCCTAAGTGATACTTTTTCAAAGGATTTCCATAATTGTTTTAGAAAAAGTGTAAATATATTACACTTCACACCAAAAAATGAGGTCCATAATTTTAAAAACCTTCATATTGTCACCAGATCCAAGGTAGGTCAAAAAAACATAACACATAGAGAACATACAAATCAACAAGGAAGAACCAACACCAAGATAAGACCCAAGAACATTCATATCTACATGTTGAATACTATGAGAAATAAATGAAGGAAGATCTAGACTTCTTCAAATACAATTGCTACAACAAATATACTAACTAGGAAAAGGGAATTCTAGGTAAGGAAAACATCCTTAAAGAGTTTTTAAAATTACTTAAATAAAATAAATCAATCATATGAATGATATAAAAACCAAACACATTAAGGTGATACAAATAAGAACAACAACCATTCAAAAACATTTTTTTTCTCAAACAAGAAAACTTATATGAAGACCATGATCCCAAAGTTGACTTGGATATTAATGGCCACATGGTAAACCAGGTCATGATCAACTTCAAATCACAAATAAACCTTCTTCCTAGATATTGTTGGATAAATTTGAGCAAACTATCACTCCAAAGAACTACAAATTATCTCATGATGGGAGATCAATGCTTCCTCAAGCCAATTGGTACACTAAAGAATATGGAAAATCTGATATTTGGTACCCTATTTTTTTATTTTTTTTGAAGTTATCAACATAGTTGATGGGATACCAAAATATCCTTCTTTGGTCAAATGACCATGGGGGATAAAAATGAAAGCAACCATTTCCTTGGAGAGGGTCATGACAAAATTGAAAGGAAATTGTAGAAAAGTTTCCATCCCCTTAGAATTGGGAGAGCGAAAACCTTCAATTGAAGCATGAATGAAATAGAAACGGAAAAAATTACAAATTTATTCATGAATATAGTGGAAATGTTAACCTAAATAATGAGGTGTAATTCTAACTATTTCGCCATTATACATTGGTCAAAACTTTGACACTGAATTATATGAGTGGTAACTTGAAAACTATGAGTCGAATGCCAAAGAGCGTTGCTCTATTGAAGAAATTCCAATGAAGAGAATTCAACCATTTTTTTTATCCAATTAAGTACCTATAATGTATGGAAAGAAGCTTAAACAAAATGTTACTTTGATCCCTTTGAACTTCAAAGAGTATTCAAGTATGTCTTTATGGTATATTCAAAGGAATGTTCCATCCATTCATATCAATGATGTATCCAAGTCAATTGGGGACCAAGTTATAATGAAAAATATTTTTCATACTTACACTAGAGAAGCATCCTAATAGTGGGACACACATGCCCCTTAAAACATAATTGGATAGTTGCAACAATGTACCTTGTTAGAGGAAAGAAATTGGTAGTTAATTCCAACATTCCAACATTTAAGCCAGGATATGATCCTATAAAACATATTGAATTTTGTGAAAATGAATGGAAATGACTTGGCTATATTCATGAAAAAGCATGGCCACATATGTTCTTAGAAACACTAGATGACTTTCCTAACTAATGTTATAATATTGAAGAATCCCAAGGAGAAAAATTCTAATGGAAGGAAGTAAAGAATACCTTTCTAAAAGTATTTTGAGTTCAGAACCGAGGAGGAAAATATGCGACAAGCAACACAAAGTATATGTGACTTTGTTGGAATAATAGACCCCATTGAAACCATCGAAAATGGGAAAAAGAAAATTCAAAATTGCTTCAACGTCAAACTTCAATAGATTATCATGTCATGAACAACATGCTCAAGTAGCAGCCTATTTAGTCATAAAAAATATCACACATCATTGTTATAGTTTTATATGGAAGAAGAGTTATATTTAAATTTATAAAAAAAATAAAAACATTACTAAAAGTGTCAAAGGAAGAGAAATAATAGCCATAAAACCTAAATTTCCACCAATTTATCAAGAAGTTAAGATCAACAATCAAGAACTTGAGGAGTAAATATCCTCTAAATGGATGGATGTAGAATTAAAAATTCAATAAGTTGATATCTCTAGTGATATTTGATCAAATATGGTTTTACTTGGTCACTATTGGTCTGACAATCAGACTACATAATTGATTGACCTACTTAAATAACATTAAGACATGCCGCTAGATAGTACAAAGACTTGAAGGTACTTATGAAAGAAATCAATGAGATAAAAATAAACCGTATGTAAGGAGAAAATCCAATTAAGAAAAATCTTGAATTGACTCATATAGTACAAATAAAAATAAAGGGGATACCAGAAAAAAGAATCATATATCCCATCAAAAAATCAAAATGAGCAAGCCCCAAGGTCATGCATCCCAAAAGGAAAGAACCAAAGAAATTAAGAATTTGTATTAAATTCAGAGGCCTTAATAAATTCACTATAATATATCTATTTCCAATATTTTTTGTAGATGAAATCATACATTAGATGGAAGGGCATGAATGTTACTATTCTATAGATGGATTCTTATTTTATAATCAAGTTCCCATGGTAGTCAAGGATTACGAAAAAATGACACTTGTTTCATAATTTGGTTTCCTTGCATACATAGTAATGTCATTCATATCGAAAAATGTGCCAACAATATTTTGAAGAATTGTAGTAAAAGATTTTCAAGAACATATATACAATACAATGGCAATTTATTTTGATGTTTGGACTATCTACATTATTTTGAAGGAACACACCAAATGGCTAAGGTTAATGCTTGAATAACATAGCCATTTGTCTCTCAATATAAGGAAAATATTTTGTTATGCATTAATTGGAATAATTTTAGGCCATGTTGTATGCAAATATGGGATCAAAGTTGATATGGAAAAACTAAAGGTCATCCTTGACTTGAAGCCTCCTATAAACTAGAAACAAATAAAAGTTTTCTTAAGACATATTTATTACTACAGAAAATCCATCCATTGCTACTTTTAATCACTTTTCCAATTGAGGAGTTACCAATGAATAATTTTGAATATGTTTGGACCAAAGAGT
This sequence comes from Pinus taeda, assembly GCA_000404065.3. Classification (NCBI taxonomy): domain Eukaryota; kingdom Viridiplantae; phylum Streptophyta; class Pinopsida; order Pinales; family Pinaceae; genus Pinus; species Pinus taeda. The sequence continues at coordinate 51,517 of APFE030513109.1, forward strand.
GTAATGAATCCTTTGAGTTACTTAAAATAAATCTGGTAAATGCACCAATACTGAAATTTCCCAACTAGTAAAAGAGGTTCCACATCCATATTGATGCATCAAATTTTCATTTTGATAGGTACTACCCCAACCCAAAAATGATACGATTAACCATCTAAATGCATATGTCAGTTGGAAAATAATTAAACTGAATGAAACTACTCAACTACAAAGTAGGGAACACTTGCTATGATATTTTATTTGCAAAAATTTTGGCATTAATTTTTGGTGAACCCATTCACATTTTCATGGCTCATAAATCCTTGAAATACTTAGTGAGCAAACCAATACACCAGGAAAAAATTTGTTTATTTCTTTTACTATCTCAAGAATTTAAGTTTGACATAATAATCAGACTAGAAAAACAAAATGTTGGACCAAATCACTTAAGTTGACTCGAAACAAGAGAAGGACCAATGGGAATCGACAATGATCTTCCAGACGCACATTTATTTAGGGTTGAAGCTACTCTACTAAGCCTGTAGAGATAGTTGAGTTATTACATCAAAGAAAAACCCCTAATGATCTACCTGTAAAGAAGAAGAAAGTGTTAGCAATTAAAGTTGCATTATTCACACTCATGAATGGATATTTATATAACTCGATGACATTATAATAATATGTGCATTTAAGCATGAATGGTATAATATCATTGATAAATCAAACAGAGGTCTAATAACCATCCATCGTCAAACAAACACTAAAGGAAGAAAGATCCTCCATGCAGGACTATGTTGGTTGACCTTATTCAAACACTATCGAAAAAGGATAAATAATGTGATATATGTCAAAGAATGGGATATCTAATATGGAAATAGAATATTCCTCTTAAGTCTATCAACCCAAGTCTAGCCTTTGAAATTTGGGCCATCAATTTAATATATCCATTTCCAATACAATCAAAATGAACAAGTGATAAATATATCATAATTGCATTCAAGTATCTAATCAAATGGGCTGAAGAAAAATAGTTTGAATCGTGCATGAAGGAATTTTCAGTGAAGTCTACTTATGAAAACATCATCATTAGATTCAAGCAACTGCTAAAATTGATCAACAATAGGGGTAGTCACTTCATTAATGCAATAAGTAGTCACTTCATTAATGCAACAATACAAGTACTATTGAAAAAAATCATGATTAGCTATAAGAGGATGACAACATACCATCCTCAATCTAATGGTGTAGCTGAATCTTTCAATATGAAACTTCATAAAGTAATTAAAAATATTTGTGGAGTTGATCGAAATGAATGGGGTGACTAAGTGACAATAGTTCTATGGGCTTATTGAACAACATATAAAAGGTCAACCAACCACACATAATTTAAATTGGTCTACGGACAAGAATTTTTCATTCCTCTGCACTTCACATGAAATGCAATTAATGTTTTGACTATTCTTAAGTATGATAAGGATAATGTAGAAAGAGAATTCCTCCATTAACTACATATTCTTGAATAAAATCAACTTCATGTGTTAGATTAATAGAAGGCCTAAAAAAATCTACAAATACATTCGCATGATAGTAATATTGAATCTAAATATTTAAATATTGGAGATCTCACATTACTATATGACAATTGGATCAAGGGGAAAATAAGAAAGATATAAATGGCATGGTTAGGCCCCCTTGTAGTGGAGGATAACTAACCTTCAAGTGTAGTCTAGAAAAAGACATTGCAAGGGTAGTTGTTGGATTTAGTAACCAACAAAGCTCACCTAGAAAAGTATAATATATGAGTTTGTAAGCATGTTTTCTAGTGAAAACCACATAGGGTGCTAGTAGGAATGGATTACACTAGAAACAACTATATGGAAACCTTTCTAACTGACCGATGTATACTAGTTGATCATTTTCATTAGTCAATTCAAGTACTAGTCTTAAGACGTAGTAATAAAGAAATTATTTACAAAACGTAGGTACCATAGCCAACAACCTTAGAAATAAATGCCTCAAATTTATATTTTACAATTAGAGTGATTTTTTATCCCCTAAGAAGGGTACCCAAGAGTGGGTGTTTTCCCCGTTGTCTTGATATGATGTGAGTACACATGAAAAGGGGTTGCAACTCTCACTTATATACTTGGTGCATTGCATGTGCTCCCATCACTTCATTGATCATGGCATGAAGCAAGAAAAATGTTAAACATCATTAAATATTGTAGGATGCATATGGAGGTACATGAGGACTCAACATGAGAATTTTATTAAATTGGAAGATCTAGAGGAAAATTTTGATAGTATAGACTATAAGCTGACCATTCTAGCTAGGAGATTAGACAACATTTCCTTCTCCTAAGATGAGGGTAATGACCAGCTAGTGCTATGCTTGAATATTTTTCACAATAGTTATTATGACTCACTAGATTTTTTCTTGCAACACCAATAATATTTATTGTCTTATCATGTCGATGTATGTCAATGTCTAGCATAGTCAGCCTATTTTGATAAGTTTCTATTTACAATATTCTTTAATTAGACGAGATTCTAATAGCCTCAAGACTCCAAAATTATGCTACTAGTCAATTTTCACTTCAGGTTTATCAATAGGATAAAATTTTTGGTTTATGTAATCCTCATTTGATGTAATGAAAGGTGCCTAACTTTAAAAAAAAAGAAGGAAAAATTAGAGCAATTGATGATGGAGCTAAAGAAATAACTATGTAAATTACTAGATCAAGGGATGCATAATCAAGATTGGAAGTAAGGAAACTATCAAAATACTAGAAGAAAATAAGAAAATGACAAATATTGAAAATCATATGATAGATTTGACGAAGATGAGGTATCCACGAAAAAAAAACCATCGACTAGAGAAGTTGAATCGACATAACTATCAAATTTGATGAATAGGGAACTCACTGAAGAAAAAATTACAAAAAAGTGTCTACAAATGTGTCCAACTCAACTTGACAACTATCGATAATAAATAGAAACCACACTCCATCACGTGGCCTGTATGTGGCCACACTCAAAACGACTAGCCAACCAATGTTCTAGAATGTGATACATTAATGAAAAAAACTTTGAAAAAAATTAAACAAAACCCCACTTCTTAGATCATTTTCACCACTTTTACAAATTAAGCAACCAGAGCACTAGTGTGAGATTGCAAATGTCCCTTTGTTTTCAGAATTACTAGAGCCAAGTCATTCTAACTATGATTTAGAGTGCCTACGCAATGATGAATTCTTAGAATATTTCAAAATTCCAAGAATGAGGAGCTCAGGTGAAAGCACTAGAAACCTTGATAGAGCCACACACCAAGGTTAGATTAGAAAAATCAATAAAGACAAATTTATATGTTCATCTAAACAATATTCAATAGGTGAAATTAGAGGAAACCCCATGGGAAAAATAGTGGAAGAAATTTAAGAAATGGTATTTGGTATATAAGAAGTGGAAAGTGGATTTATATTTCCTACATGTGGTAGGAATAAGGGATTACTAGGGGGTCCCTCTCATAGCATATTTCATGGGTTGAAGGAAGAAGCTAATAAATTCATAGTCAATTGGTTCCCTAAGGGTTTGTTGTTTCTAGACTACCATATTGAAATAAAACAAGTCTAATCCACACTGAATACAAGCTTTCATCAAGTGACAAACTATCATGGATCAGTGACTCAAACAAATGGATTCAAGAGATATACAAAGAACTAATTTCAACAACTCAAAGAGATTCATTATTTTCCAAATATAAGATTCACATGTAAAATGGACATGTATTATAGTGGCACTATGTCTTACACCAATGTGTTGACCATCAAACTTCAAGTTGAAGATGTTGGAAGCAATTGGACAAATTGTTAGATAGGGGAAGAAATACAACTGGGCCAACCACCTTGCATACATTGTCAAGATGAACTATGAAGAATGTCAGAATTATGGCAGGGTGATTTGATTCCCTTCTTCAATTATTTGGATAGTTATCGCACAAGTCTTTCAAATTGGGGAGACTTAATTCACAACAGTAATGATTCCTATAATGAATAATTATAAGTTTTTTGCTGCAAACTAGTTAGGGAAGATATAATCTCTTCTTCCAGAAGAAATCTTTAGGAATTGGGTGGAAAATCTCAAACCTATTTCCTACAAATGGAGAGTTGCAAAACATATACGTGGGCTCTTACCTTCATCATCTCATATTAAGTTGAATTTAGACATGATGAAGGTTTGGTACATGAATAATGATCAAGTGTAGCCTAAGTTAGTCTATCAAGTGACTACAATGGCCATTTTTTGGGAGCTAATCCAATAATCATATAGTGATTGACATACCAAAAGGAGTCATCCATCCTAATGAATTATTAATAAATACATTAACTAATGGATAAATAAAATATTATATGGAGGTAGATTCATGTAATTAAGAATTCAAATTCAATACAATAATCCCAATAACATCACTCAGAAAGAAACCAACACAAAAGAAAAAAGTTGAATAGACTCCATGACAAGTATAGGAGTAGGACTATAAAATCAATTTGGCAAAGGCAATAATGATGGTTTCCTTAGTCAAACCTAAGATCCTAGATGCCTTGGGACATGCTAAAACCATTTTAATAGACACAATCAAATATAGGATGATGCATGAGAGAGAGAGAGAGAGAGAGAGAGAGAGAGAGAGAGAGAGAGAGAGAGAGGAAATGGGAGCCTAATAAGAGGGGACTACTAGTCAAACAACTCCAATGACTGGCACTAGTAAAACCCCAAAGATGAAAAAGCAATGACCAAGCAATCAAATTCAATCTAGATTAACCATAATAGAGAGTCACCTCCACCCTCGACCATCCAAGCAAAGGAAGAAAAGAAAGTAAAAGTAGAAGAGAAATTTGAAGAACATGTTTCTTCATAAAGAACTCAGTCTAATATTCCAACTAAGTCTCCACTAGACAATATCAATCCATAACTAAACCAGCAAGACATAGTAATTGCAGGACCAAAATTCCATAAAACAAATAGAGAAAATGTAGTAACTAACTCAACCAAAAACACAAGAAAATTCACCCCATCCAACACAACATTATAGGGGAGAAAATTAACAACAACATTTAGATTCAACAAAAAGGAAAGATATGGCAAATTGTCAAAGTAAGAAGAATAAAATGTTGAAGATTGTCTCATCAACCTAGATATAATAGAATTTTATCCTAACCAAAAAAATCAACTAGAATAAGGTTTCTAATGCACGTATATTTAAATTATTTGTTGATGTTTTTCAATAACATTTTATTAGGTGGAAGTTAGTGTGCAATTTCCTTAATTGCAACAAGTAGAATGTAAACTTTTATCTACTCGAGATTATTTGTCTTTGGACATTAATCACAACAAATAACGATTAAATCACTACTACAATTTTCACAAATTGACACTAGTATTTTTGGACAAACTGTCCCTGGAAAAACTCCAGTGTAGGGAAAACCATTTTTGTAGATGAGGGTTTTATTATTAATATTAGGCAAACAATGAGAATTACAGTCTATTTGCCCCTCATTGGAAAAACTCCAAAAAATATTTTTCTACACCGGTAAAATTAACTGGAAATGTAAGTTTCCTTATGCAAAAACAATTCGGTCTCCCTCTGCCTATTTGAACCTCCTCCTCTTGCTCGCACTATTGATTGGAAATGTGAATGACCTACTCTGGAAATTTACTCAGTGTCCAATTTGTTTTTATGGAAAATAAACTACCTCATGCAACACTCTGAATCCACTTACACTGCCTTCAGTAGCTCACTCTAGAACTGGAAATTGATCTGTAGCCTCTGCAACTCACACTAAATAAACTAGCAATGCACTCAAGCTGAATTGATGTCCCTCTTGCAGAACAATTCAACCTCCTTCCTTCTCTCAGAATGCTAGAATATTTATGTAGGATTTCTTTAGAAATTCTATCCTCAATAGTCTCCATAGAAACCCTTATGTTAGTGTCTCATCACTCAAACTTCACCCTTACTCTCACTACAACTAGGTGATTCAAACTCTTTGTGATGATGTCTCCAACTGGCCCATTGATGTTCTCTTATAATCTCTCATTGATGAATCAATGACCATAATCTAATCACAATCGACAGCTAGTATCATCTTGACCCCATAAAGTGACTTTTGTGGAATTCTCTAGAGCAAAATTGTTTTACTTAGGAAAATATTTAATAATTGGCTAATTAATCTAATTAGGGCTCGATTTGGTTGAACCTTTACAAAACCAGCCTTGCAAACCCTGGAGACCTCCTATGGCGGAAGAAAAGAAATATGAGGGGGGCAGGATATCTTATCAAACTATTTCTCGAGGAAGCCCTCGAGAGACAGAGGAATGCAATGGTGGATAACGTTTCCCAAATCCTTCGACGGCTACCCACAGGTGACGCGTCTTCATCCAACAGCCACTCTGGAGGGGCCACTCCTTTTAAGGTACAAGTTAACTTTTACATTCCCATATTTGAGGGCTAGATAGATGTAGATGCCATAGATAAATGGTTGAATCTTTTGGAAGGATATTTTTCAATTCATGACTTTTACAATCAGGAAAAGATTACTTTTTCACTTCTAAAAGTCACCCCAAACGTCAAGGACTGGTGGGAAACCTATTGTGAAAAAAAGGACAACAGGGAATCCTCACTATTTTCAGCACACCCACTTGGGATTCTTTCTGAAATGCCATCATGGAATAATATTACCCTGTCAAGAGATATGCAGATAAATACATAAAGTGGACCATGCTATAGCAGGGAAGGGACCAAGATGTGCCAAAGTTCACAAATGTTTTCCATATCCTCCACACAAAATTGGGTATTAAGGATTCTCATCGGCATTCGATACTCAAGTACTACGGCTACCTGCACAAGGACATCCAGGATGAGATGGAGTTCCTGGACATCTCCTCGCTCGACATGGCATACCGATACGCCGTCAAGATTGAGCAGACGTTTAAAGAGAATAAGCGATGCTTTGGATCTGTGAATTCGAAGTAAGGAAAAGGCACCCCCAAACCACATGGGAAAGGAAAAATCCAAGGCAGGCAACCTAGGACAACCCACCAAAACCAAAAGCAAAGAACAATACCTCGATGACAAAGAAGGACACGGGAAAATGGTATGAGTTCCATAAGAGCTCCACTCACAACACAATTGAGTGTTGAGCCAAGCAATCATTATTTGTCGTTGAGCTGAAGATTTTTGAATTGGATGCATGTTTTGACTCTAATTGAGAACCTGACAAGGGGAATGACAAAGGGAAGAATATCATTGATGTGGAGCCTAGCACTACTGTGGCCACCACCAAGATCTAGAAAAATGAGCTTGAAGATCTAGAGGAGGGGAAAAACATTTTTCACTCACAAATGTGGGTGAAGGGTTCTCTGTCGTAGTTCATTGTTGATAGTGGGAGCTAAAGCACCTCATTTCAGTAGAGGTCATGAAGTGGCTGGGCCTATCGATGATAGCACATCTGTAGTCATACACCATCGGGTGGCTTCATCTAGGACGATAGCTCAGCATCAACCAACAGTGTCACCTTTCCTACAACATCAATCCCTTCACAGATGAGGTACTGTGTGATATTTCTCCTCTTGAAGTTTGAGATGTATTATTAGGACAACCATACTTGTGGAAGAGGCGTGTTGTGTATGAGTATAGACCTCACTATGTGATTATTACTTTGGACAATAAGTTGTATAGAATACCGAAGGTAGCCCCACCTACCACCATCTCTTTAATCACTACAAAGAAATGCAGTAAGATCATTTCCTAGAACAAGAAATTTGTTTTCCTTATGATTCACCCTCAAGGCCAGAAGAAGGTTGTGGCCATAGCTTCCAAATAGGGCTCCTCCTCACAACAACAACATATGGACAAGGTTGTGGGGGAGTACAAGGACATTTTTATCTCACCTACAGGGCCACCTCTGCATTGTCAAGTCAAGCACTCCATTGATCTGACCTTGGGTGCGCCGCTACCCAATATACCAATCTATTGACGCTATGTGCTGGAGAACGATGAGATCAAGAGGCAGATTCAGGAGCTTTTGTAGAAAGGAAACATTAGGCCAAGCTCATCACCCTGTGGTAACCCAATTGTATTGGTACAGAAGAAGGATAGAACCTGGAGACTCTATATTGACTATTGGGCACTGAACAAGATCATTGTCTGGAATAGGTACCCAATCCCATGGATTGACGACCTTCTAGACGAACTCAAGGGGGTAAATATTCAGCAAGATTGACTTGAAGTGTGGTTATCACCAGGTGCCTATCGAACACTCTGATGTGTGGAAGACTGCCTTCAAATCCAAGAAGGACCTTTTTGAATGGTTGTGCCTTTCGAGTTGACAAATGCCCCTTCAACCTTCATGAGATTGATGGATAACATCTTGTGACCCTTCACCAATCCATTCATGGTGGTGTATTTAGATGACATATTGATCTTCAGCCAGAGTTGGGAAGAGCACCTCCACCATATTTGACAAGTCCTTCAAACCATGTGACAACACAAGTTGTGTGCCAATTTGGAGAAATGCACTTTTGGCATGACCCATGTTCAATATTTGGGATACATCATTGGTGACCAAGGTGTGCATGTGGATGAAGCCAAGATACAAGTCATTTGGGATTGGCCAGCCCCAACCACTCTAACAGAGCTTCACAGCTTTCTGAGTCTTTCCAATTTCTAACGAAGGTTCATGTTGGGGTTCTCTCATATCACTTGGTCATTAATTCAGGTCACAAAGGGTAGAGAGAAAGAATTTTTTTTGTGTCTGAAACCCAACATATGACATTTGTCGATTTAAAGCATTGCCTCTGCTCTGCACCAGTGATCACATTGCCTAAATTGTAGCAACCATTTGAGATTGAGACAGATGCCTCTGACTATGCTATTGGTGCAATTCTTACTCAACAGGGGCATCTAGTGGCTTACCACAATGATACACTTTTAGAAACAATCTCAAACTATCCCACTTATAACAAAGAAATGTATTCCATTGTATAGGCCTTCTGTCAATGGAAGAATTACATTATGGGGAAGGAAACGATCATCCACACATACCACTGACTTCTATAGTTCATACAGACACAAGGGAAGTTGCAGAATGATTGCCATTAGAAATGGTCCATATACCTGCAACAATTCCATTTGAACATTAAGTACAATAAGGGCAACACCAATAATGTTTCAGATTGCCTCAGCCGACCACCAGTCATGGCGCTGATCAGTATGCTCGACTCCTGTGGGAATGAGACTTCGGGGTGGCTGCATCTTTACAAGAGCGATCCAGAATTCAGCAACACATACCATACACTCTTGGAAGGTAAGAAAGTTCCAAATTTTCACCTCTGGGATGCATTTTTATGCCACCTGCGACACATTTTTGTTCCTTAAAGTGAGCGTGCCAAGATGATTTGGGAGACGCACTACACTCGGGTCACTAGACATTTTGGGGTAGATAAAATAGTGGCAGCACTGCAGAAGTATTTTTATTGGCCGAAACTTCATCAGGATGTTGGGAGGTACATTAAGTCATGCATTGTCTTCATCATTTCCAAACTAACCATCAATAAGCAAGGCCTATATACTCTTCTTCCTACTCTTAGTCGATCTTTGGAATCCATCTCCATGGATTACATATCAGGCCTTCCTTTTTCTAATCATAGTAATGACTATGTTTTCGTGGTCACTGATAGATTCTCTAAGATGACCATTTTGGCACCCATCAAGAAGATTATCACAACAGAGACCATTGCTAAACTCTTCTTTGAGCTAGTGTGAGTACACTTCGGGATCCCACAGTCCTGTCTTAGATCGGGATAGTAGATTCCTGAGTGCATTTTGGTCAAGTCTCTGGTTGATGTTGGATACTAAACTTACTAAGTCCATGGATTTCCATCCCCAAACTGATGGCCAAACATAGGTTGTCAACAGGAGATCATACACATTCTTCACATGTACAACTCGAAGCATCCACGCACATGGGATGAAAGCCTCCCCTATGTCCAACACAGATACAACGGATATCTCCAAAACTCAATGGGACACAACCCCTTTTAGGTAGGGCTGGGATTTTAGCCACTATGTCCCATTGATGTGGTCATACCATTTGCAGCTACTCATGCAAATTTGGCTCATGTCTAGTCCGAAGCTGACAGGGCTAAAATATTCATTGAGTGCATTCAACACATCTGCCATCAAGTCCATGATATATTTGACAGAGCCATTACTAAGTACAAGTAGTGCCATGATCAGCATCAGGTTCTGCACAAGTTCCAGGTGGGGAACAAAGCTTGGCTACATTTGTAGAAGGAGCACCTCGTTGGACCCCACAAAAAGCTTTGCCCACTCCGATATGGGCCATACACCATCACCAAGGTTGTGGGGGACAATGCCTTTGAACTCAACATTCCATCGTTCCTTGGTGTGCACACAGTGTTCAATGTAGACCGCCTTTAGCCATACTTTCCACCATTATTGGACACATCTGACATTACAAAACAACTCACACCAAAAAAATTGAACATAAACTGCACAGAACTGGCCACAATGGATCATATCATGGATACACATATCTATAACACTCACCAATAGAGGATCCAACTATATCGAGTTGTCAAAGTAGGTCAACTCCTTCACCAGGGACCAGGTTCAATAGAAATTTCCTCACCTCATGGAGGCTTTGCACGCAACGGGGACCATTTATTCCTAAGGAGAGAGGAATGGTCTAGGTGGATATTATTGGCCACCCACCTGTTCAACATAGGCCTCCAGTCAGTTTCATCTGTTTCCTCGTTTATTCCAGCATTTACTACTTTTAGCAATTTTTCAGGTCTTGAACTTCAGAAGCAGTTTTAAACCCCTAAACAACATTTTTTTGAGGTACGCAGTAGGACCATAATTGTAGGCAAGGGCCTACCACAAATACTATATTAATGGGAGATACCTTTCCAAAAAGGTATCGTACGCACCAAATAGAGATAATATGACCAAGTTACGACCTCGGGAAGTTGGTTGCCCAGCTAACCCCAACGTGGCCCACAAACTCTTGGTGTTCCATCTCTTGGGGTTAGGGTTTTGGTTATTTAGGGTTTTCCCTTGTTGTTCCATAATAAATAGGCCCTTGAGCCTCATTGTAACACATTTCAGAGGCATGTAGCGGCCACATCTCTTCTCAAAGATAAGCTACCATCGCCCGAGCTAGTCTATTTCCATTATGTTTGTAAGCATATTTCAGTATTGTGATATTAATGAAAGGAAGTGTTATTTTTTCTTAATCTCTGTATTTATGGTTATATCTGTCAATTTTTGCGTTCTCGTTTAAGTTTTATAACAAGTGGAATAAAAATTATGAACTACTGGAAACTACCAGTGAATCTATTAATTATTCTTTATAATTTAATTCACTTCATCAAGAAATTACACTTAAGAAATTAAATGAAAAGTAAGGATAAATAAGATCACAATGCATGACAATAAGACACACCAGAATTAGGTCAAATACCAGTGTAAAACCCCACAAGGGAGAAAACCCAACCAAATCTTTCTTAGAGAGATCCTTCAACAATACATCAAGACAAATATTATATTGACCCAAGAAGGGTTCCACAAGTGTTAAGTCTCCACAACTGTATGCCCAACAAAGATCACAAAGGAGATGATAATCCTCTCATCATATCACGAAAAGAAATCAGATTAGAACTCATATCTACGCTCAGATCTTAGAACCAAACTTTAGATCACTATAATAATAAGTAGATCTTGGACACCAGATTTTAGATCATAATGATAATAAACAAATCTCAAATACTAGACTTTACATCTCAATGATAATAAGAAGATATCGAATGCCATACTTCATATCTCGATGATAATAAGAAAATAACCAGACTTCAAAAATCAATGATAATAAACAAATCTCAAATACCAAACTTCAGACCTCGATGATAATAAGTAGATAATGAATACCAAACCTCATATCTCAATGATAACAAGCATATCTTGAGTACCATACTTCATATCTCGATCATGATAAGTATATTTTGAATACCAGACTTCAAATCTCGGTGATGATAAGCAAATCTCTAATACTAGACTTCAGATCTCAATGATGATAAGCATATCTCAAACACCATACTTTAGATCTCGATGATGATAATCAAATCTCGAATATCAAACTTCAAAACTTGATGATGATAAGCATATTACAAATAACAAACTTCATATCTCGATGATAATAAGCAGATCTCGAATACTAGACTTTAAATATCGATGATAATAAGTAGATCCAAAATACTAGGCTTCATAGCTCAATGATAAAAAGAAAATCTCGAACCTTTGACCTCATATTATAAGTATAATGAGTAGATATTTAATCATTGATTTTAGATCATAAATGTAATGAGAATATCTACAGGTCTCAAATAACTTCACATAGGGGAGTCGATGAGTAAGGTATGTGTGCTCCAATATGATATAAAGGAGAGCGATTTAACCTCTCTATATATCCATCATGAGATCTGAACGAGTGAGTTTTTGGGAAACCCATCTAGGCATCATGCGATTCGAATGAGAGAGTTTTAAGGAAATCGAACTAGCCATCATGTGATCTGACTTAGCACTTGTGAAGCCACTTGAAAATATAAATAAAATAATATTTTTCTTTTTTTTCAAAAATACATTTTGACCAAATGAAAAACATGCTAGGAACAATAATAATTTTATTCTTCTCAATTACAATGATAATTATGAAGATTGATCATAGCTATAGATTCTTCAATAACGACTGAAGAATTCATCCTTTGTATTCAAGAAATAAATCTAGGTTTTCTTGTAGAAGTCATCGATAAAGGTCACGAAATACTCATAACCCCAATAGATTTACTGGAGAATGGGCCACGTATATCTAAGTGTATCAACTGAAGCACTCCACTAGCAATATTGTCACTCCTTAGGAATGTTTCTTTTCCAAACTTCCTAAGCATGCACACTTTGCAGACATCGTCATGTTCCATGCTTGATTCTAGAACTCCTATCATGGTCTCCCTGAGCAACTTGAGTGCTTCATGATGTAGATGTCCCATCATCCTATGCCATAGATCTCCCATCTCTTTGTTATTTATACTACTACTACTAATCAATGTCTTTGTAGAATCTAACTGCAAGTTGTATAACTTGTTACTTCAAACCCAATATGTTTTACCTTCTTCCAACTCTGGTGCTTCATGTACACCTTTTTCCCCATGAAATAGACATCATATCCCTTGTCTTGTAGTGAAAAAACTGAAATCAAGTTCATGCCTACACTTGTCACATGCAATGCATCTATAACAATATTACTCTTGTCTGACTCCCTCTTAACGTTCATGGTACCTCTCCAAACTGGAGTAAATTTAGTCTTGTTTCCCATCTATATCTAGAATTCCATCTCCTCTTCATTATAACTAGAGAAATATTATCTAACACTTGTCATATGTATTGGCATTCCATTGTCAATATATGAGACACTTATGGATGTAGAGCTAGAGAGGAAAACTATGAGAGTGAATTCATCCTCTAGCCGCAAAGACAAATCCTCAATGCCTGCTAAAGTTTTTGTATGCTTCTTCCCCGTCTTATATCCATTATTATAGTTAGGACATTGGCTGACATAATGTCCTAGCTAACCATAACCAAAACACTTGACCTTATTAAAGTATTTCTTCTTCTATTGTCCTTTTAATCCCGACCCCTTGTTGGAACCCTTCTTCGCCTTCCCTTTTCCTGCTAGAGGTACATTTTCTTGCTCCCTCTTAACCTTCATTTTTTTCCGTTGTTGTTGCTACTTCTATTGATCAAGCTAAGCCTAAGCTCCTCCTCAATGAAATCACTCCATATGCAATCCCATCCTGGTAGTGTATCTCGTACACTGATCACTTGGATGAACACATCCCACCACTTAGAAAACCAATTCAGGGCCACTCACACCAGCTTGTCATCAATTGGCTTATCTCCTACTGCAACCAACCTGTCCCTGACAAGTTGAACTTTGGTGAGGTAGGATACTACGTCTTCACCCTTCTACATCTTGATGGTACTCAACTTTTCTCAAAGAATCAATTTCCTATTTTCTGTAGGATTCTGGTATGGATTTACAATTGTGTCCCACATCTTCTTCGGTGTATCCAAATTTGTGATATGAGGGACTATATAGTCCTTGTCTCCATCAAGGATAATCCTCTTGGATTTGGCAGTCTCCTTTTATATGTTATTAGCTATTGTGGGTCTATTAGTATGGCTATAACATTCTCCACTTACTCCTTTATTCCATACTCATCTAATAAAAATGATATTTTGCCTTTCCAAATGCCAAAGTTGGAGGCTCCATCCAATCTGTACTAATATCTCAAACATATTGCAACCATATTAGAAAATATGGAAATATAACAAAATCCTAATAAATCTGGAGAAAACTAAATTGGGCTATAAACCCTCGACTTTATGTTCTTGTGCCCTACGCTAATTTACTCCTACAAAACACTCTACGCTTAAATTTTCTCTGATACCATGTGATATTTCCTTAATTTCAGCAATTAGAATTTAATCTTCTATCTACTAGAGATTATTTTTCTTTATAAATTAACCATGACAAATAACAATTAAATCACTATTGCAATATTCACAAATAATAATAGGAACTGAGAAATAATGCACACACAAAATAATTGACACCAACATTTTTGGACAAATTGAACCTTGAAAAACCCTAGTGTAGGGAAAACCAATTCTGCAGATGAGGGTTTTATTATTAAACTTCAACAAAAATTAAGAATTACAATATGCTTTCCTCTCACTAGCAAAGCTCCAACAAATATTTTTCTCCACTAGAAAAATCAACCTGAAATGCAATTTTCCTTATGCAAGTACAATTGAGCCTCACTTTACCTATTTTCACTACTTCCTGTTGCTCGCATTGTTGACTAGAAATGCACATAACCTCTCCTGATATCTCAAACCTATTGTGACCATATTATAAAATATGGAAATATAACAAAAGCCAAATAAATATGGATAAAAATACATTGGGCTATAAACCCTCGGCTTTCTCTTCATGTGCCCTGCAATAATTTACTCTTGCAAATCCTCTACGCTTAAATCTACTCTGATACCATGTGAAATTTCCTTAATTTAGGCAATTGGAATTTAATCTTCTATCTATTAGAGATTATTTTTCCTTAGAAATTAATCACGACAAATAAAAATTAAATCACTATTGCAATTTTCACAAATAATAATAGGAACTTAGAAATAAATCACATATAAAGTAATTGACACCAACATTTTTGGAAAAATTGTCCATGGAAAAACCCTAGTGTAGGGAAAACTGATTCCACATATGAGGGTTTTATTACTAAATTTCAGCAAAAATTGAGAATTACAATATTCTATCCTCTCACTAGCAAAGCTCTGGCAAATATTTTTATCTAGAAAAATCAACTTGAAATGCAAGTTTCCTTCTACAAATACAATTCGGCCTCCATTTAACTATTGCACTGCTTCCCGTTGCTCGCACTGTTGACTAGAAATGCACATAGACTATGTTGAAATGTGCAACAAGAAATGCTAAAAATAGCACTACTATAAATAGCAATTCAACCATTGGTGATCTTAGCAACAATGGGTGAAAAGTGAAAGTGCTAAAAATAGCTTTTCTAAAAATAGCATTTGAAGATCCCTTCTCATTTTAGTCAGTCCCTGGACTAAACATAGGAAGTAAAATTTGAATTTGATATCAATAGTAGCTTGGAAATTAATTAATTAATTCATCTTGAGTTAATTGGTTAAGGAAAATCAAACTTGAAGTCTATGTGAGGACATGCAACAGTTTCTCGATTAATTGAGGAATTTAACCTTCAGTTAAAGAGATAATGATGAGTTGTAATTAGTTGACTTAGCTTAACTTACTCAAGTCCAGTTAGATTAATTTAACAGTTTGTTAAATTAATGAGAGTTCAGTTAGTTAATGCTCGCATGCATGTAACTACTGTAATTTAGATAACTGATGATTCACTCATGGATAACTCATACATGTTAGTTCATTCAGAGACCCAATTGAGATAAGATGGAGGGACAATGTACTATTAGTTGCTAGGATATTCCTTGGTAAATATTCCTTGCATGCAGAAGGAATATTATTCCTTATGGATTGCGCAGTTGGACCTAAGGTTACAGTGAGTGTGATGAGGCCAATTCACACATGTGATATCATTGGACCCCAATCAAAAATGCACAACGAAATAGGAGGCTTGGAGGGCTTGAGGAAGATATATTCTATGTCTATTGAGTCTATGAGCTGTGTTGTTTGATTATAGAGAGAGAAGGATAGCTTCAGAGCTGATTCTTTTTGTAACTTGAGCAAGATTTCCACTTGTATGATAATACAGAGTTGGGGTTTTAGGCTGGTGCTTTCCCCAATGATAATCTTCTGTGTTATGGTTGATTACTTCTCATTTTCAATTATATTTTTTCATGCTTGATGTTGCTCATGTTCGATTAAGCTTTCACTAAATTGTTTGTAGAAGTAGATCAAGTGTTTTGCTTTAGTACATTGCATTACCAGGTGATCTACAGTGGGAATTTCTACATGGTATTAGAGCAAAGGTGATCAAGGAAGAATAGTATACAAGCAGGAGAAGTATGAAGTTTGTTTTCTGAATATTGAATTGAGTTCTTATCACATCTATTTCATCGAGGCATTTAGTGGTTTAAGACTCGAATATGCCCTTGATGGGCAATTCGAATTATATAGCCTGGAAGGATCGTATGGAGACAGTATTGGAAGATAACGACCTAAATGAATTCATTGGTCAAGAAGTCCATAAGTCGACTGATGCTACTCAATTGGAGGAATGGAAAAAGTGTGTGGCTAGAGCAAGGAGAATCCTCCTGGAGGGAGTTCAATATCACATTGTCTTGAGCCTCCATGGGAAGGAGAATTCGTTTTCGATGTGGCAAACATTGAAAGATCTTTATCATAATAGCAGGGATAAGAGGAAGCTGGCGCTGAAAGACAAGCTTTGAAAGATCAAGTGCGAAAAGGGTGACACAATCTCAATGTTCCTGAACAAGCTCACCACCTACAGGGATGAGCTTGCAAGCATAGGGGTCGTGATAGCTGATGGCAACGTGGTGAGTCTAGCACTCCTCAGTCTTCCAAAGAGATGGCATAGCTACCAGGACTCAGTTAATGGAAGAGAGAAACTACCAAATTGGGAACGACTTTGGTCGGACCTAATGCAAGAGGAGATAAGGCGGAGTGCCAGGGATGGATCTTCATCAAAACAAGATGATGAAGAAAATTTAGCTTTAGCGAGTAAAGCTAAGAAAGGGAAAGGGAAGGCATCCCAATCCAAATCTTCTCACGGTAGGAAGAAGGTTGACAAGTCAAAGTTGTGATGCTTTCACTGTCATGAAGTGAGCCATTATGCTATGAATTGTCCAGAGAAGAAATCCAATAAGGGTTCCTCAAAGGAATCTAATGGTGATGCACTAGCTTCATAGTTTGAGCTGGATTTATCACTTATCACATGCATGGTTTCATCCATGGTGGGATGTGTTTGGTACCTGGATAGTGGAGCTTCTTTCCACATGTTAGGTGACAATAATATTTTCAATACATTGGAGGAGAAGGATCTCCAGATGTGGATGGATATGGGCGATGATGGAAAGTACTGTGTCTCTGGTGAAGGTACAGTTGTGTTTCAGAGGGAGCATGGAGCTCCTCTCACCCTATCTACTATTAAGTATGTACCAAGTTTGAAAAAGAATCTTGTGTTTGTTGCTATGCTAGAAGATAAAGGCTATGATGTAGTCTTTAGTAAAGCAAAAGTTTTCCTGAGGCATATCAGCACCGGACAGACCAAGCGAATAGGGATTCGAGTAAAGAATCTCTACAAAATAGAGGTAGATGACTATGTTGCACTGAGTTCCAAAGTAGAGGTGGTGCAAAGCCAAGATTTTGGCAAGTTGTGGCATAGAAGACTCAGCACTTGCATCACGGGGCCTTGAAGATCATGCAGCAAACTTCTACTAGCTTACCCAAGGGAAAACTAGAGCAAACAGATACATGCAAAGGATGCACCCTAGGTAAGTATGTGAAATCTTCCTTTCAGGATCAGGATAGTAGAGCTGGAGCAATCCTGGAGCGAGTTCACTCAGATGTATGTGGACCATTCTCTATAGCCTCCATTGCTAAACAAAGGTACTATGTTATATTTATTGATGATTTTTGTCGTAGATGTTGGATCTACTTTATGAAAAAGAAGGATCAGACCTTCTTGAGGTTTTGTGAGTTGAAAGCCCTGGCAGAGAAAGAATCTGGAACGAAAGTAAAAGCCTTGTGTAGCAAAAATGGTGGAGAGTATGTTTCCCAGTAGTTTAAAGACTCCTATGCTGCAGAAGGAATTAAACTGGAATTGACGGCATTTTATAACCCACAACAGAATGGGGTGGCTGAAAGGAAGAATAGATCTATTGTGGGAGTAGCTTGAGTGATGTTGCATGACCAAAGCCTACCACTTCATCTGTGGTCTGAGGCATGTAATATAGCACTGTACCTTTAGAACAGAAGTCCTCATTGTATCTTGGGGATGAAGACACCTATGGAGGTTTTTTCAGGGAAGTGACCAGATGTGAGTCACTTCCACGTCTTTGGATCACCAATTTCCTGTCACGTGACCAAAGATGCTTGGAAGAAGCTAGACCCAACAGCTGAGTTGGGGATACTTGTGGGGTACATAGATACACCCCACAACTATCGTGTGTTTCTGCCTGCTAGTCAGAGGACCGTAGTGCGCAGGGATATGAAGTTCGATGGGCAGAGAGCCATGCGAGTGTCACTTGAGAGGGAGCTCAAGTTGCATGGTGATGAGGAAATTTTAGTTCCAAAGGAGGAGGAGCCTCCTGATGATGTGGATCAGCCACATGTAAAGGATCTAGTAGTGGAGACCACCACTCCTAGAAAGTCTTCCAAATACAGGCGTAAATTCTCGTGGGAAGTTGACAAATTGATGCTAGATGCAAGAGAGAATGTGGGATAGCCATCCTCTCAGCGCAAATAGACGAGTTCTCCTGAGAGATACACTGGCTACATGGCCTTGGTTGGGGAGTTTGTAGCGACCAAACCTTCTTCTTTTCAGGAGGCAGTGCAGCAAACAGTCTGGTTGATGCAATGGTAGAAGAGTATGATTCTATCATACGAAACAGTGTGTGGGATGTTGTCCCTAGACCTGGGGACAAGTTAGTGGTTAGTTCCCAATGGCTTTACAAGGTAAAGCAAGCAGATAATGGTAGTGTTGAGAAACACAAGGCAAGGTTTGTTTCTCGAGGTTTCTCACAGGTTGAGGGGATCAACTACGATGAGACCTTTGCTCCCGTAGCAAGGTACTCATCTATCAGATCGATGCTAGCTCTATCAGCTCATATGGGTTGGAAGATCCATTAGATGGAAGTGAAGAAGGCATTCCTCAATTGGAATATTGAGGAAGAGGTATACATTGAGCAGCCCAAAGGATTTGAGACCTTTGATCGTGAGTCGCATGTCTCCTAACTCAAGCGAGCATTGTATGGGCTGAAGCAATAACCCCATGCTTAGTATACCAGGATCGACAACTATTTCACCAGGTTGGGCTTCAACAAGAGTGAAGCAGATGCGAACCTTTACCACATCATGGTAGAAGGTAAGCCATTAATTATTGTACTTTATGTCGATGATCAGATTTTGACAGGTGATGACCAGCTGATACAGTCTTGCAAGGAGGACCTTGCAAGAGAGTTTGAGATGAAGGACATGGGCCTCATACACTACTTTCTAAGCATGGAAGTGTGGCAGAAAGATGGGGAATTATTTGTGTCTCAAGGCAAGTATGCCAATGAGATACTTAGGCGCTTTCACATGGAGAAGTGCAAGCCCATGCAGACTCCTCTAGCCAGGAATTGGAGGAAGGAGGATGCTACTTCATGTGAGGTAGTAGCTACTACTATTTATCAACAATTGGTGGGTTCACTTATGTATCTGGTGAACACACGAGCTGACTTATGCTTTGCGGTGAACTAGCTGAGTCAAGCTACGGTTCAACCTACCAAGTTGTTTTGGAAGGCAACGAAGCATGTGCTAAGATATCTCAGAGGCACTACATAGTAGGAATTGTGGTACAGATGGACAGAGGGAGTGAAGCTACAAGGCTTCATAGATGTGGATTGGGCTAGTAGTCCATCAGACAGGAAGAGCACTTCTAGAGGAATCTTCAACCTTGGTTCAGCTGCATTTTCTTGGTATAGCAAGAAACAGATGTCGGTTGCACTTAGCTCAGCAGAGGCTAACTACATAGCTACCAGTCAAGCAACATGCGAGGCCATTTGGATGCAGAATATTCTAGTGGGATTGTTTGGTTAGATGATGGATCCTACAGTGATATACTGTGATAATCAGAGTTGCATAAAACTCTCTAAGAATCCAGTGTTTCATGATAGGTCCAAGCATATAGATATATGTTACCATCATCTACGGGACTGTGTGGTCAAGAGGATCATGATGTTGCAATATGTTTCGATCGAGGAGCAGGATGCAGATATTTTGACTAAGGCATTGTCAAAATGCAAGTTTGAATTCCACATAGACAGGATCGGGGTTACTGATAATCCCTTTCTTGTTGAGAGGGAGTGTTGAAATGCGCAACAAGAAATGCTAAAAATAGCACTGCTATAAATAGCCCGGCTATAAATAGAAATTCAACCATTGGTGATCTTAGCAACAATGGGTGACAAGTGAAAGTGCTAAAAGTAACTTTTCTAAAAATAGAATTTCAAGATCCCTTCTTATTTTAGTTAGTCCCTAGACTAAACATAGGACGTAAAATTCGAATTTGATATCAACAACAATTTAGAAATTAATTAATTAATTCATCTTGACTTAATTAGTCAAGTAAAATCAAACTTGAAGTCTATGTGAGGACATGCAATAGTTTCTCCATTAATTGAGGAATTTAACCTTCAGTTAAAGAGATAAAGATGAGTTGTAATTAGTTGACTTAGTTTAACTTAGTCAAGTCCAATTAGATTAATTTAACAGTTTGTTAATAATGGCATGCATGTAACTACTGTAATTCAGATAATTGATGATTCGCTCATGGATAACTCATGCATGTCAGTTCAGACAAAGACCTAGTTGAGATCAGATGGAGGTACAGTGTACTATCAATTGCTAGGATATTCCTTGGTGAATATTCCTTGCATGCAGAAGGAATATTATTCCCTATGGATTGTGCAGTTGGACCTAAGGTTATAGTGAGTGTGATGAGGTCAATTCACACATGTGATATAATTGGACCCCAATCAAAACTGCGTAAGGAAATAGGAGGCTTGGAGGGCTTGAGGAAGATATATTCTATTTCTATTGAGTTTGTGAGCTGTATTTTTTGATTACAGAGAGAGTAGGATAGCTTGAGAGTTGATTCTTTTTGTAACTTGAACAATATTTCCACTTGTATGATAATACAGAGTTGGGGTTTTAGGCTAGTGCTTTCCTCAGTGATATATCTTCTGTGTTATGGTTGATTACTTCTCATTCAAAATTATATATGTTCATGCTTGATGTTGCTCATGTTCGATTCAGCTTCGACTAAATTGTTTCTAGAAGTAGATCAAGTGTTTTGCTTTAGTACATTGCATTACAAGGTGATCTATAGTGGGAATTTCTACATACTACTCTCGGAAATTTTCTCAGCCTCTAGAAATTTGTTCTGGTAGATATAATTCCTCCTGCAACACTCTAAAGTCGCTCACACCTCCTTCGGTAGCTAGATTTGGCACTGGAAATAGATTTATATCCTCCATAAATCTTTTTGGATTTGTTAGCAATGTGATCTAGCTTAATCAACCTCCCTCTTTCAAAATAATTCAACATCCTTCCTTCTCTTAGAATGTTAGAATCTCTATGGAGAATTTATCCAAAATTTATCTCCCCAATATTCTATGTTGAAACTCCTTTGTAGGTGTCTCCCTTGCTCAAACTAGACCCTTTCTCTCACTGCAACTTGGTGATTCAAACTCCTTGTAATGATGTCTCCAATTGACCCATTGATTTTCTCTTATAATCTCTCGTTGACGAATAATCAACCACGATCTAATCACAATCGATGTATAAGATCATTTTGACTCCATCAAGTGACCTTTCTAGAAGTTTCTAGGGAAAAATCGATTTACCTCAATTAATCTGATTTACTTAACCAATTTTCCTAAGTTAGACCTAAGTAAATATTTAATAATTGACTAAATAATCTAATTACGATATTTTACTTGGAAACCTTTTATGGGTCTTGGAGATAATTATCTTCGTATGTTCCTTAGCCTCTTAGACACTAATAGACACTAGGACACCTATCCAAGCTACTAAAAAACTAACAGCCAGTCAGTGGAAAGAAAGGATAAGGAAGAGGTTGTCTAGGAAAAATGTGTGCTACTCGCTAAAGAGAAATTACATATCACGATCCCAGCAGTAGATAAGATCAGCTAGAGGCCATGCAATCTTTGGTGATGTTGTAACCTTTATTTTACAAAAAAAATTACAAAAAATGTAAATATTTTATTTAAAAAAAAATTGTTAATAATGCAATTAAAATTTATTATGTTATAAATAAAGTTTAATATGTTGTAATAAGTATGTTTCTAGAGTTTAAATGTGCACATTTTTCAAACATCGTCAAGCCCACTGAATTTTATCAATGGTGGAGAAGGCAGTGTGGGGCCTCCTGTCCTCTCGATCTTCAATAGGGGAGTCTGTAATTTGTCTGTTATTTAATACCACTTTTTCTATGTGGGAAAACCGAATCAATTTCACCCGCCCGCTTGTGGATTTCTGTCAGACCACTTTTCAAACGTCATCATGGGGCCTAGTCACATCAATGCCCCAAAGTGAGTTAAAAATAAATCTGATGGCCAATAAATTTGTGAAACTTGTATTCTCCCGGTTTGAGGGTAACAAAAGGGAAAAATGACTTTTGTCAGTTCATTGCATTATTTAAACTATGGAGAAGTATATGAGAATATTTTTGCACACTAGAATTTCAATTGTAATCCTGAAGTTTTCACAAGTAACTTTGTTCATGTATTTCAAGTAAATATTATTTTTGTTAATTTGAAAAATGAAAGGAAAAGCACTGAAACCATCACTCGAAAGCTCTGTAAATTTTGATGGGTTATGTTTAATAAACAGAGAGGATAATACCCATGAGACTTAATGTCGAGCTTTGTGTTGGGGCATTTCGACTTTTCCAAGACCTACAAGATGTATCTTTAGTGTGGGAATCATATTTGGCTTAGTTCATGATACCCCAGACTCACGCATATCTTGAATTCATTACTTGGTGCTTTGAACAACATCTTCCAAGTAACAGAGAAATTGTGTCAAAAAATAGGTCTATCTTGTTTTACATTAATATTTTTTTTCAAATGTTAAATATTGTAATGCCCAATCAATTCCAAACACTCAATGAAGAGATTTTGAGTTAGTTATATCATGATATAACCCTAGAAGAAAAGTCCACACTCCTTGTATCTTTTCTTACCTATTAATGCTCCAATAACAAAATGAAATCCATTATACGCAAGTATTTTCCTAGAGATGTCCAGAAAAACCATTTCAACTGTCTGATATTTGCTAGGGTATGACCATGATTGAACATTAGATGAAGTCATCCTAGGATTTTTATCCTCCATTTCACGAGTAAAAAAATCCTTCATTATAATTAATTTTAGCCAAAACCTATCTGATTCCATTAATGACCAAATGTCAAACTTCAATGTTACCAAGTCTTTTAGGTACCAATCTATTCTAGTTTATACATTTCTATATTTTCAAGTCGAGAAGTTCTCTGGTTTTCAACTACAAAAACAAGATTCCAATGCCAAGGTACTTTAAGTAATTCAGTGGACCCCAATGGTGAGAAAGCATTCTTAGGAATTTTCATTCTCATTCTTTGTTAATTATTTTAGGTTAGTCTCCTTTGGCCTTATGTATGATGTATCACCACTAAGAATATTCCTAGAGATTAAAGGAATTGTGTAGCTTAATGATGTAGTAAAGGTGGGAAATTTGAATTTGTATAAGGATTTTACTAACATTAGAATATGCAGAAGCGAATTGCCACCTTATACGTTTCTATTTTTTCTACCTAAAAGAATTTTTACACTTGATTTCATTAGACAAAGTTTGAATTTGGAGCAAGTTCATTTTCTTCCTAGGAAACACTCTGCTATTTTTAAATTAAAGGTAAAGGTTGGGCCATTTCTGGTCAACGCTACAGAAGTAGTTACAGAAATTGAAATAATGTTGCAGGAGATGAATTTGGCATGGGGAGATGTCTGGCACTATGACCCTCATGGCATAATTTTAATCAACTAGAGTTGAACAAATAATAGCTCCTTATAAACATGTGGCAAGGTCTATTATGGAGAAGTATTCTAGCATGGAGGTTTTGAAGCAGGATCCTACAACAGTTGAACTGGAAACTATTAGAATAGATCATCCATCAAATTTAGACATACTGGAAATTCCTCAGTAAGGAGAAATAGAATTAAAGAGGGAATTTTTTGATACTCAACAATAAACTTCTAAATTAGAAAACACAACGTATAGGGTGCATAAGACATAGGGAATAGAAGATCAAGATGTTTTGATTACAGAGGGTACATGAAGTGAGGTTGTTACATCAAGAAAGCATGCATTCAATCTACATATTTGGAGTGAGAAGTATCTTCATCTAGTATGTCACCTACTTCATATTCTAAGAAGGAAAGAACATTTTCTCAATTTATGAAATCAAGAACATAAATACAAAATTATGGTAGGAAGCGTGTAGTGATGTTTCAAAGTAGAGCATAACTTCACAAACCATATTATTATCAGCTTTAGATTATGAAAAGGGGCAATTTTATCTGGAAATTCTTGAGCCAAAGTCTCAAATCAATAAAACTACAAAAAATTACAAGTTTTCCATGCTCACAATTTTCCTAAAAAATATTCATGTGGTTTATCAGATGGATCTTGACAAACAAGGAATGGAGATGTTGTGTAGAGGTCTATCAAGCTCAGTTGCAAAGTTGCAAAGCTAGAAAATTTACTAAATGAGGTTAACAATCAAATCAAGCAAGGAAATATTTCTACTAGAGCCAAACAAATGAAAATTGAAAATTTAGAGAATGTTATCATTAAGTTGGGTGTAGACCCAAATGATTCTAACTCAATTCGTGCTTTGGTAAAATCCAAGGATATAAATATCCATATGCTCAAGAAAAATCTTAGGATGCCACCTTTCGAGCATGTTGAAGCTCTAGAATTAGAAGCAGTACAAAAGGAGAAAGAGAAATTTCTCTCATTGTTGATTGAATTTAATAAAAAAATTGAAAAGATGGAAGTACAAACGGAAAGTTTGTTAAATGAGAAAGTTGAAAACAAGTGTCTAGAAATCATTTTTGAAACTACTATAATTGAAGCAGATCCCTCAAAGAAATTGGCTGAAACCATGTCATCGCTCAGCTTGAAACATCAAGAAATTTAAAACCTCAAGAAGATAGTGTAGTTCAAAAGTGATGCATTAACTAAAGAAAATGAGGTGTTGAAAAATAAAAAACATTATTCATAATGATGAACTCAAGCAAAAATATTCCTTTCAAACTCAAATTGACTATTATAAGAGACAATTGATTGACACAACCATTAATTGAAACCAAAAGAAAATTGTGGAAGAATATTGTTACTTATATTTCATATTAATGGGGCTCAATTGTAGTAATTAGTGAGGAAGTAAATTTATTGAATATTTCTAAAAAGGTTTCAAATCAGATTTAGCAAGAGTTGAGGAATAAACCATCAAACGCAAATAGAGTAATTAAAAATCTTAATACCAAAGGTCAAGAGAACCTCAAAGTATTGGGGGTCAATGATCGAATCAACTAGATAACGTAAACCAACTAATTTACTATTAAGTGAATTTATATGCAAAAAGTACAAAAAAATGCATATTGGTTCAAAACAAAATCGAATTATTTAATACCATGTCTGATATTTTAAGAGGAATAGGAATGCCTTCATGTTGGGATCAAAATGGTAAACTAAAACCTCTGGATGTATATAGAGAAATGTTAATTAGGCATGGTACAAATGATGCTAAGGTCTCTCATATGTTAGGAGCCTGTTGTGTTGTACAACAATCCCCCATTTCAAAAAAATTTATCTTTAACTATAATATGAAATGGGTCCCTTTTTAGATTTATGAATAAAATTGGTATCAACTCATCCTTCATCAAAAGGTCCGAAAGAAACAATACATTATAAACCTTTTGAATAAACATAAATCGGTCTTATAAAATAAATATATAATTCTTTATTATTGTGATAAAGCGATCGCAAGATCGCATATCGCAACAACAAGGGATGCATAATGAAAAGACCCATTGGTTTACCCCGATCCGAAAAGTGAGTAACTATCGGATATCGGGAAAGGCAAGCAAGTGTAACAAAAGGCCCTCTCACTTTTCTCCGATGCGATATCGCTATCGGCAATTGGGGAGTGTAGCGCACACACGTTAAAGACACCTTTTAAAACTCTCGATGTGAATAAGTTGTATCGCCATCGGGGATCGGTGATTTTGCAATGACACAAATATTACCACTCAAGCATTTCTCCGATTCCGATTGCGATAAAGCTAATTTCAAAAAAGATTGAAAAGGCTTGGGTATATTATGTTAGATTATTATTCTGCTAATAAATGATATGATGGGCATTTAAATGATTGACAGGTTAAAGTGGCAAATTAATGGAGCGGTTATGCCGAGATCTCCTCAGAGATTGTATCTGCAGCAATATTATTTTAATCCTTCATTATTCGTTAATTGATATAATTCTTTCATATTTGGTTCGCACCACCTATTCTTTGTATTACGTTCATTTTATCTCCTACGCAGAGCTCCGTTGAAGCAACAAATTCAAGCCAAATGGGGAAGAAATCCAAGAGATTTGCAGCAGCTTCAGCTCCCGCAATAACAAGACAATCTACCACTGATCTAGGACCAAGCAAGAAAGGGTTGATTTCAGACACTACCTGTCTTGGCCTCAGCAACACTAGCTGGAAAATCATCTATAATCTAATTGAAGTTGAAGAGCTAGAAACGGTATCAGTGCAAGCTACTGCAGATTCAACCAGAAAGTCAGAAGCTACCCTAAAGGATTTAGCCGACTCCTATCTACACCGAATAGCAGCTCGAGAGAAAATTATTCCGTATACAGATGTAGTGTGGTGGGCAGTTGAGGAAAACCCTGTTACGAATAGAACATTCTGCACAGTCGACGGGAGAGTCTTCAACTCGTTTCAACCTAATGATTTGAGAAAAATGTACCACTTGCTTGAACCACAGAAAAAATACAACAAAGCATTTCTGGAGAAGTTCAAAAGTGAGAATGAAACGGAATCAACACCTATTCAGGAATGGAGACAGAACCCCGCAAGGCACAAGCATGAACCTTCAGGTAAGTACTCTGTTGATTCATTATGTTCTCCTTACTGTTACACAGGGGCGATGATGTGTAGGATTTTGGGATTACATGATTCCGCAAAATTCTCAATTGAAATGGTTCCTTTAATGGAAGCGACAGTCAATAGTGAGATAATGGATTGGGAAATATATTATCTGATAAGTTAGCCACTGCTATTCTTGAGTTTAGAAATAAAACTTGCGTCACCGATAGGTCTATTCCTCCATTTTATTTTAGTGCCTACATTTTAGATACTCTTTGTTTCAACTCTAAATTTCTTGTGCTGGGGTGGAGATGGACTCAACAAGACCCCATGCCAATTCACATTTATCACCATAAGCTGTGGAAAGCACATTATAAGGACCACATGTATCAAGTTTGTAATGGTTTTATGTTGCCAATTTACTATGCTATGTTTGACAAGCCTACTCCAAAGATTTCTTCACATGCAGAGATTGACCTAACCGGTCTAGGAAACTGGTTCGAAGAGGATAAATTCACATACATAAGAGTTTTCGGTAGCCTTGCTAGGCCTCATGTCCTTCCCTTGTACATACCCGACAAGCTATTGGCTAGACAATTAGCCTATCAGATTACGTCCGCAGGAGCAACCAAGACTGAGGACTTCAAAGAAGCAGGTTTGGCCTCCTTTTCCTATAAGGTGTGGTGTTTATACTCTGCATGACTATAAGCATGTAGAGAAGGAAGAAAAAAAGATAAATATGCTAAATCTCACCACCATTCCTAATAGGTGATTTGACCCAAGAAAAGTCGTCTACAATGTCCTTGAACATGCCAAACTCACAAAGTTTGATCATAAGGAAGACGATTTTGATGACTTATTTTCTTTGGCAGAGTCATTATTTCAGGTCCAAACACTGGCTAAAATGAGATATAACGACGAAGGGTTAGTAGAATTCAATAAACGCAGAGAGCAGAGGTTGCAAACTCTGCCTCTGGATTTACTAGCTACTGCCCCGATGACACAATCAAGCGAGCCTGAACAACAACTCATCGGCAAACCTCCTGCTACATCAAAGATCCTTGAGACAGATAAAGAGAAAGAGTAGGAGGAAGTACAGAGGAAAGAGCAGGAGGAAGAGCAGAAAAAGGAGCAAGATAAGGGCAGCGAGAATGTCACTGTGGATACCGAGATTGATCCGAAATTGCTCCAAGAATGGCAGCAATTTGACTCCATCATAAGCAATCTGGAAGGTCCAAAAGGTGTCGATACACCCAAAGCAACAGATACATAGGATACAACGTCAACAAATGTTCCAAGTGAAGGAACCAGCGGCCTACCCCCTAGTACAGACTTAGAAATAATTCCAAAGGATCCCTCGGATCAAATCATTTTGCAGGTGGAGGATATACCTCCATTAGATGTCTTTTACAGTCCAAAACATAGGGCTGTAGTGAAGCGACAATGGAAAAGGAGAAGGCTTGATCAACCTTCCCTGTTTCCAGAACAAACAGAGACAGCCAACGTAGTTTGGAAAGAGGAGTTTGATCCTTCCAATGACCTAACGAATCTTTCCCAGTATGCCGAAGCCTATTCGGCGGCCACCATGGACAAGGCATCGAAAGTGAGAAATCTACTAAAAGAAAAAGACCAGGCAATTATTTTGTTGCAAACGCAGCTGTCGGAAGCACAACAGAAAGTTGAACAATTGGAACAGTAATTGTCAACGCAACAACAATTAAATAATCAACTGAATAAGCAGTTACTTGAAGAAAAACAGAGAGTAGACTCAAGCGTGATTCAAAAGCAGAAAGAATTATCAGAAGCATTGGAAAAATTGAAGACGATGAATGAACTAATGGCGAAAATTAAAGATGAGCAAATTGCACAGCTATCACTTCAAATAGAGAAGTTCAAGAGTCTTCCACAACTTGCCGATTTCAGAACAGAAGCGTTGCATATTCATAAGGCATTGGTGACGTAGATAAGACTGTTGTGTCATAATATTTCTTAGGTTGAGTCCCTTTGTGATATAACAACATCGATAATCAATAAATCAGTTAATGCTAGACAGGATTTAGAGCAGGCCGACGAGACCTTGACAAATTTTCTTACTTGGCAAGACACCAGTGAGGGACAGGCAACAAATCTGCCCAAAATCCTAGAATCACATAAGGAAATCCTATTCTTAGAATGGCAGTCTCAGTTGATGAAGGCAGAGAGAGAAGTTTCAAGATTTAGATTATCTACAAATAACTTGATTGAATTAATCAATAACACTCTCTATTTATCTAATATGATTTCACAATGTACCCGAGGTAAATTGCTATCAGCTAAAACATTGGAGCAAGCATGTAATCAGGAGCTGGAAAAGAATGGAAGGTTAATCATAGGTATTCAAAGTTTAACATGGGACACCTATTGGATGTTCCTAGTAAAACCATACAGCCAGAGAGCCACCCTCAAGTGTCTAACAGATGAAATTGGTTGTATCATTCTCGATATACACGATGCCACATACTCAGGTCAGCTCCATTCTCATCTCAGCTGCCCTCCAGAATTGGAACCGATGCTTGCAATATGCCAACTCAGATCAAAGGGAAAATAGCCAAAGTGATGAATCATGCTGCCAACTACCAACAAACTTGCTGTGGAGAAGATATTCAAGATCCAGTTGTACCAATTAAATAACATTTTATTTTTGTAGTTAGTTAGTTTAATTAAGTATTTATAGACCCTTTCATGCATTTAGAAATGGTCCTCAGTTTCTGTATAAGGCTCAAACCTGGAAGTTGCATTATTGTACTTCCGATATATATTTTATAAAGACTGGGCCATTATTCCAAATTTTAACGAAGAAGCTTTTATGTGGATGTGCACTATTGCCTTAATATGAGAGTATCTCTGAGTTGAAAGAAGGAATTCGAATTGCGATTGATATTAGGAATGATTTACAACACATATGGTACTACTATCTATGATCTGAATTCATTCTTTTATGTGAATTGTTATTTGATTACTCTTGCTATTATTGAATATATGTATGTGTTTTCAACAGCATTCTTTATATTTTTCACTATTGGATGTTTAAAGGATGTTATTCTTTTAGTCATACATGTATCAGTAATATATAGAAGATAAGTGTAACAATGTTTTATTAATTACTTTGTTCAACTACTTGAACAAAGCAATTATTATATTAATAAATGTCTTTGTTTATCAAATAGAGTCATCTATATGCTTATTTGTGAATAGAGATTATCAAACGTTGCACTTAAAAATAGAAATTCCCGGGATACAATAGTTATTCATATTTTTTCTTTTTAGATTAAATCATTCATCCATTACCATTTTATTAGAAAACCAATCACTCATCCATCCCCTTTTTATTCATCATTGGGAAACTTGTCCCATTATCTCCAATCGAAGCCACCACACCAAACGGAAAAGGAGTTACATTAAGGTCTGGACCGGGTGGTTTTCCCCGATGTTGTTGCAACGATTTTCGAGACATCAACAGAGCCTTAAAGTGCGAACACATTGTGGATATGCTCACTAATGACTTCTACATTCATTTTCAAGTTAGGTCACTTTTTACTATTAAGCCAACATATCAAAAATATATTGATCTAGATATATCTTATAGGAAATTAACATCAATCCTATTGGTAAAACTTGGAGCAAATATGTAATCTACTTCCACAATTTATTCAACTGCTACAACAGAATCTAGAAAAAGGGAGCAAGTGCAAGTTCAAGATTGGACCTTGGAGAATTTCCTAGTTTTATCTTTGATATCCTATGATTTTGGTTTTGGAATAATATGTTGTTTGTAATTTTTTTATAAAAATGAGAAAGCCACTCAAATGAAAGGTTTCCTTTTGGGGAATAAAAGCACATGTAACCTATATTGAAGCACTTTACTTTTGACAATTTAATCAATGGATTCTTGTTTATGTTTATTGAGTGAGTGAATTTATTGTTATTTTTCATAATATATTATTTTGAGCATATAAATATTGTATGGAACATAAGAGAGGCTAAGCTAAGGATTAGCTTCCCTTATTTCCCCTGGCAATTTTTGTTTTAACAATGAGAATATAATATAGACAATTTGTTTGTATTATTCCTTTGCACCTCTAGTTGTTTCCCTAATTTCATATAATTAAGATAGGTTGTGTTGTTGAGCCACTGATTTTTTATATATATGTTTTTTTTATCTTATTAGATAGATTATATACTCAATGTTGAGTATGAACGTTGTCTTATATTTTTCTATAATATTCTTACATCTCAATTGTAACTATCATGGTGGAATGATAGCCCTTTGGGTTGAACTTTTGGAGGGGTAGTAATCTTCATGTTAAAGCAATGAGTTCAAACACTTAACAACCATTATTTTATAAAACCCCCTCATCATGATCCTTTAACGCAATTTCCTAACTAGAAATTGTCTACAAAGGACAATAAGTGCAACAGCTAGTTGATCTCAATATGCGCATGAAATAAGAAGGTGACTCATTGTAGCAACACAACAAGAAATCATGAGTGGATAAAGCATCCTTTATCATGTATTAAGAGTTTACTTCATTTAACAAGGTCAAATAATAGTAAGAGTTTACTTCATTTAACAAGGTCAAATAATAGTTAAATACATGAATGGACCATGCCACAATAATGAAATCCATTGTAAATAATTGAACAAAATATCTATCATGCACATAAAGCAAACATAGAATCCAAGAAATATTAGTAAATAACCTCATACATGAAAGGAATTCAGTATCATAGGAAGAGTAACAATAGCACGTCACACACAAATACAATAAGAAAAGAGCCTAGAGACTAAGTTGATGCATGAAGAGAGATGAAGAGAGATAGTGACTAAGCGATGGAAATGAGGCACAAATTTGAGGAAAAAAATACTTTTAATCACCCACAGAAAATATGGTAGCAAGTGGAAAACATGGAAGGGAATGTCAAATTTCAAGAGCACTAGAATAGTTCGCTATTTGAGCAATTGAAGCATATACCATAGGCGATTTCATTACTAGCACACAAGTTAAGTATTTAGTTACACATCTGACCAATACTTGCAAATATTGGCCTTGAAAATACACAAAATTGAATTTGGGACAACTTAGGTGATGTTGACAATGTAAGAATCTTCACCCTTCTTGTAGTTGAATCCAGTAATTTCAAAGTTATTTCAAACAAACTCCACCAAAATTGCACAATTTTTTTACTTCTAGTTCAAGAGCAACCGGAAAAGGAGCACTTTATGAAATTGTGTTTAGAAGTGATTATTTTCAGTTATTTCACTGAAGCGTAGTCCCTAAGTAACATCTTGGAATCACCATAGATGTATCACAAATGTTTTCAGTACTGACATAATGATCTAATTTAGGGAGGAGCATTATGGAAGCTTATTAGCATATTTTAAAATGGACATTCTAATTGGCGTATTTTTAGAATCTTTAACTGAATGTGAAATTTTTATATTTGGCCTTTACAAGCCGACATAAATATTTGATTAAGGTGATTTATTGAAAATGAGGAGATCCAAGAATGTCTTTCTCACTATCAATTTAAGGACGAACAAAACACCATGATGAAACCAAAAAATATTTGAGAATCCATGGAAATTGGGGATTATTTTGTGCTTATAAAGGTGTTCAACTCTACTTTGAGAAAGAATTAAAAAGGATGCAGAGGTCCAAATATTATTTCTTAAACCATACCCTGGAACTCTTAAAGCAAGCATTGCCAACTAAGATGAATATTTTAATTGGAACGATGGAAGGCATTTTAGATGTAGTTAACATTGGTTTTTTAACACCCAAAGTGCATATGTTAGTGCAACTTATGAACTGTATTATATTTATGGAAAGAGGAATTATAGAAGTAGTAATATCAAGCATGATGGAGCAACTTGTTTTCCTTTCATTTGTCCCCAGTGACAACTCGGATCGAACATTTTTTGCATTTTGTGACAAGATGCAAAAAAAACGAGATATGTTTTAGTTGGAAAGGTGAAAGTCTTGGTTTTCATTGATGTTGTAGAAGAGGAAACTAATATGAAAGATCCATAGGGTGGCTCCATGTCATCAAACAACCATAGCAATGGATGCAATTATATATAATACAACACCACACACTTGTTTATTGCCTATATAGAGATGGATATCTTTGCTGTCGAAAAATAAAGGTAGTCAAGTCCATAGAAACTTGAAAGTCATATATATTAAGATGCAAATGTAATGATCAGTTTTTTTGGTATAAAGATGACTTCATTTCACTTCAAATATCTCTCAACACTGACAACTTTTACCTACTTCAATAAAACCTCTTCATTGATGAGTTCAAAGTGGACAAACTTAAAACCTCTTCATTGATGAGTTCAAAGTGGGAAAACTCGAGTCATGGATTTTATAACAATAAGCTATAATTGATTGACAAGAAGTTTGTAGTAGCTTCTGATGGAATAGTAGTAATAAAGAAGTGAAGTTGAGGTGAAATCTCCAATGATGCATGTTATCTGGTGTGTAATGAATAGCATCCTTTGAAATTGCTTGCTGAGTGAGATGGGATATCCATGGAGATGATGTCACTTATAATTTATTTTTCAAGGAACTCGAAGGTCATGACTGTTGGAATATTCTTGTCTCAGTTGTGATTATTTCTATCTGGAGGAGTCTGTTCCTAACTATCTTCCTAGTTTGGTGTGTGGTTGAGATATTCTCTCAACCAGCAGATTGTATGTCCAAGATAGTTTTCCTATCTTGAGACAATACTCCTGCATATATGTAATACGGTATTTAATTAATAAATGTGAAGATAGTTTACGCTATTAGTTTTTATCATGGTATCAAAGCCCTGTGGGCCTGGCCCCTCATGGGCTTGGCCCGTCTTGGGCTGAGAGAAATGTGCCGAGGAAAATAAGAGTGAGATTATATCTCTGTTATTTTTGTTTGTTTGTTTGTTTGTCCATCAACACAGATTTTTGGAGCTGTGGCCATTGGCTGGAAAGCAACTATTTGTTGGAAGTCCACAAACCTTACTTTGTCGAGGATATATGGCTGCCTAATTGAATAGATCCGGTGCAGAGAAGTAAGCATGGATGAGGCCAAATCAACAAGGATCTGACATTTGAAGCATGGACACTCTGTTTTGGTGCGAGGACACCTGTGGTTGGAGCTGAGGAAGATCATCGGTTATGTCTGATGCACGGTCTCCGAGAGGGATTACATCAAGAGCGTGGTTTGTGAGTCGACTGCATGTTCCGACATGAGGACCCGACAGGCTACGTTCGAGTGCCTGGTGTCGATTTTGATGTCAATCAAATGTTACTGAAGTCCATTTTGATGTCAATCAAGAAGAAGATGAAGACAAAGTAGAAAAGATGATGACGAAGAAGGAGAAGATGAAGGCCGCAAAGTTTGGCCTGAGCGAATTAGCAGAAGCTAGCCAAGAGCTGTTCTCGAGGGACCAACTTCATGTTTGGATTCTGATAGTAGTTCCTCTCCCATTAGAAATTCATTCTCAGAGAAGGAGGAATCAATCGTAACGTCTCCCTTGCACTGGTGGGAAGTAACTGGTGAAAAGGGATTCTGATGGATGAGTTTTCTATGGATGTGGAAGCATAGATCTATACGCCAATTGTCCACATTTCCTCCTACAAGTCCTTCTCAACTTTCTGGGAGCAATAAATATAGTGCTGGGAATTCCACTTATTCAAGAGAAGATGTATTTAATCGAAGAAAAGGAAATTCATCTATCTACAGTCAGATTTGGAACTTGGAGAAACATCTCACTGACACGACCTCAATGCCCTCTTGGAAATTCTTCACATTGAAGGAAATTGAATCTTCTACCCTCAATTTCAGCCCAAATAACTTTATAGGAGCGTGGATATGTTGGCTCAGTATGGTGAATACCATAGGCTCTTTCTGTAGGCTGGAATAGTGCTCGGCGTCTCCATGTGCAGCGGAAGCATGGTGCAACCGATAAGGTTCAGGAGGTGTAAATGCTATAGGCCTTCGTAGACCGTAAAAAGAGTGATTTTATATCAACAAGGCTGCTTTGCAGGCTATACAATGATGAGAATAGTGAACGATCTTGCAAAGAACAATAGAGGATCTCAAATCTTCTTTTTCTGTAGCAAAATAACAATCGTCATGTTCAGATGGACGAATGAAAGCCACCTGGATAGCCTCGTCCCCTAGGCCCTCTTTCTCGATGGGGTAGCTGCAGTCATTGTGGGTGCAAACTCTATGAAGGGCTTGGAAAACGGATTGTTTGAGATATGGTGGACCAGTGAAAACATACTTCCAGACAACGAAGAAGCATTAATTTTGGGCATCGCTTGCTACAATTTGAAGCTTGTGCCTAGGTGAGAAGGTAATGTTGTGCGTGTGGCCAAGCGTGAGCCACTATCATTTGCATTCGTTCATTGCTTCTTGTTTTGAAGATTGATATGAACCCATTCATTCTCTTAGTTATTAAAATGTAGTCAAGGCTTCATTGAGTTGTGTCATCACTTGACGGTAGAAACTTCTGCTAGTGTCCTAATGAAATTAATTCTTTGGTTTTGTAGTCATTCGTTTTGCAAGTCACCGCAACTTCTAAATTAGTTTGCGGTGCATTCTTTGTGGATTAGTATATTGTGTCATGGTATTGTTGGTTGTCATTGAAGTGACATTGGTCTGACCAACTATTGTCACAATTTTGAGTGTGTTTTGGAACTGGTCATTCCAACAATAAAGAAATTTGCGGGAATCATTGATTACCATATATGATGAAGACATGATACTGAAAAATGGTAGCATCAAATATTGGAGAATGATGGACAATCGAGTTTGTGTGAATTAGTGTGAGTTTGTGGAACAGACTCATGCTGTAGTATGAGTCACATATTGTAATTAGAACAAATCTAGCTGCCATATACTCTTTTGTAATGGTTAGTTATGGTCCTAAAATGTTTTATGTACTTGTTGTAAGACCCAGAGAGGCATGCATACCCTTTGTTATGTGTTCCCTCTGTAAGAGAGTTTTAACACCTTGGAAGAGTCTGTAATGTGGGATGGGTACACTTGGGTGGGCCATATTGGTTTTAGACTCCATGAGGTGAAATTGTATAGCTAGGGGGAGTTCATCGAGAGGTTGGATGAACCATGTATGTGAAGGAATTCCTAGTAGACTGGCAGTTGCAGCAGTTAGGAACCCATGCATTCCATTAGATGGTTGTTCCTTTATATGGACATCAATAATTGCATGAACAAGGTATAAGGTGTAATTACGAGACTAGACCAGATGTAGACTTTACATATTGATATCGAGACAAGTACTCATTAAGGGGGTGCGTTGGAATATTTAGTTCCTACTTGTCTCAGTTGTGATTATTTCGATCTGGAGGAGTTTTTTCCTAACTATCTTCCTAGTTTGGTGTGTGGTTGAGATATTCTCTCAACCAATAGATTGTATGTCCAAGATAGTTTTCCTATCTTGAGATAATACTCCTATATATATGTAATATGATATTTCATTAATAAATGTGAAGATAGTTTACACTATCGGTTGTTATCATGTTGGAAGTAATGGAGAAAGCTAAACTTAGATTATTGTTATGATGATGATAGGATTGAGACTCTAATCTTAGACCTCAGATCCTAATATCTAGGGAGTGCTTAAAACCATCCCGTTAGTGTGAAAGCCTATATATTTGAGGCTCATCTGACTCAATGAAATAGGGTTTGTATGAGTGTCTGTACACTCTCCAGGCATCTCACCTGGAGAGCCATTTAGTGTATAGTTAATATGTTCAGTTTTTATCATGGTACCAGAGCTACAGGACGAAGGAACCTATACGCCGAGTGAAAAATCTGCACCTCACGCCTAAGGCGAAATCATCGCATGGTTTCGAGGGCTAAATCATTGCATGGTTTGGATAATCCTAGATAGTCGCGAAAACCTTCGTGAACCCGTGGTGCTAAATCGCGCTAACCCTCGACAGAGTAAATCTCTGCATGAAAATATTTTTGTCGATGCATACTGTCGAGGAGGATTTAGTCGCACAATGAATGTATATCACACAGTAACTGTGAGGAAGTAGCGATTCGGTGGAGCGCTTGCTGCACAAGGAGAATTAGCGTGGAAGACGTTGGAGTGTGGCGTCGACTGCAGTGAAAGATAAGTTTGGATCACTGTAAGATCACCAAGTTGAGATTGAGATCTATTGTCGATGCGTGGTAGGAGGGAGTAGAAGACCACAGGAGGCCAGATTTGTCCGGAGGCCATGAGGAAGAGGCCATGTAGTCAATGCAGCGGAGGCATGGAGGAGGATTTTCATGGTAGAAGCTAGATCTCTGTAGTTAGGAGGCCGGATATCTGCTCTTTGTTTGCAAGCTGATCAGCAGCAATGTGGAATGATTGCTACATAAACCTGATTTAGGTTGCAGAGCATTGAATGATGCATTGAAGTGGTGAATGCCATTTGTAATGGCCCTCGCCTTGTCTGCAAAAACATTGTAAACATTCACCGTCCCCACGTGGAAAATTGTGAGCTAAGCACACTTCTGGGCACTGTTTGTTGGATCGTCGCCAGATCGTAGCCAGAAATATCAGTCGGCATGGAGGAAACCAAACGCAAGGAGCTTGAGATTGCATGAAATCCGTCGATTTGGCATGGATTGAATCTAGAACCGTGGAGAGTGGAATTCAACCCCAAATTTGGAGTGATCATTTTGGAATTTTATTGTTTGAGTAACCTAGAAGTTGCAAGTTGTGGAGATCTAAAAACCAATTGGGTAAATTTCTCTTCTAAGTTATTATATGCCTCAATGAAAATGAGAAAGTTCGTGCTGATTTTAGCCTATCTTCAGAAATATATGTTATTAGAAATTGCTAATTACATACATCAAGATTAGATATTGATAGTGTTTCCAGCTTGTGAGAGGTCATTTTGTTGC
The DNA here is from genome assembly GCA_000404065.3 of Pinus taeda. Lineage (NCBI taxonomy): Eukaryota > Viridiplantae > Streptophyta > Pinopsida > Pinales > Pinaceae > Pinus > Pinus taeda. Next base: position 90,034 of record APFE030513109.1, read on the forward strand.
TCGTAGTCAGAGCCGAGGGCACTGAGACCTACGTGGCATAGAAGCCATAGTCTACAAGGTTCTACAATTGAAGAGCTACCAAAGGGAGAAGTTTCCCGCGTGCATGGTAATGGGGTTGTTGGAGTTCATTAGAGGACCATGTGGAGTCGAAAAGAAATCTCGAAGCAAGATAAGTTGGAATTTTCCAATATGGCTTCACTTTTAGACATATTTGAACCTGATGATATTTTTTCATGAGGCTTAGTGGTTTTATTAATGACCACGATTATCAAGAGATACTATATGTTCTGCAAAACCGTGAGACTGAAGGCTCATGAGTTGTTTTTCAGGAAGGATGTCAAGAGGAACGTATTGTTGAAGATCAATTGGATGAGCCACATGAAGTTGATTGCAAAGACGTGGCAAAAGAAGAAAAAGATGGAAAGAATTTAAATTGTGATGTTCTCATTAATATTTTTGTGTGTGCAGACATTATCAAAAGCAACAAGGAAAAAGCAATGAAGTTTGAAGAAGAATTGAAGTTTCCTGAAGCATGGCTTGAAACACCATGTCTTTATGAAGTCAACACAGAAGTTGCATCAATGAATGATGAAGACATCATCGTTGACATTCAGATGGTTGACACCGGAAATAGTGAGAGTAAAAATTCTTCTATCCAACCTGCCATAATTCTGAGAAGGGAGAGAATAAAAATTCAAGCTTTCCATCACTGGGAAAGAAATGAGGTGAAGATAAATCACTATATCATGGCGAGGAAAGTGAAGATGAAGCCTCGACTCAAGATGAAGATGGATTCACAAGCAAAAATACCAAAATGAAAACCTTTGTTACCAAGTTTTTCATGTTTTAATTGTAAGCCTAGATGAGACTAGACTAGCAGGCTTATGTTATTGTTCACTACCCTTTCTCCATTAAGGCGGAGTGTTGGAAGTAATGGAGAAAGCTAAATTTATATTATTGTTATGTTGATGATAGGATTGAGACTCTAATCTTAGACCTTAGGTCCTAATATCTAGGGAGTGGTTGAAACCATCTCGTTAGTGTCAAAGCCTATATATTTGAGGCTCATCTGACTCAATGAAATAGGGCTTGTATGGGTTTTTGTACACTCTCCAGGTATCTCACCTGGAGAGCCATTTAATATATAGTTAATATATTTAGTTTTTATCAATGAAAATGTATCATAGAATGCAAGATCCTTCAAATCACTCCTATCACATCTTGATGCATATGTTTTGTAGATTGGATCAAATGGAAGTTGTATCTGATTTATAGAGTGACATACATCAAAAAGGGAGTGGCCCTAATCTTGATTATTACTTATACCCTATTGATACATAATTTATGTGAGAAGGCCAAGTGGAGGGGAGCATGCATATATTTTACAGAGATTATTGAGAAGCAAATTTTACCCGACCATCACTTTTCTAATACTCTATTGAGGATAAATTGCATTTCTGGAGAATATCGAAAACCAGGCTTGTAGAAGAGTCGGTAAAATTTAGAGAAGAATTTCAAGGTTATGGTATCAATCCTTACTAGAGATGAGGAGAAACCAAAATAGGAAATCAAATTTTGCTTTTCGTTCGAGTGAAAATACTGGTTCCTTATCTAGCATGGCACTACCCACAATAATTCTGCACAAGGAAGTCAATTGAAGGATTTTGTATCAAAGTGACTTTAGTCAAGGCACCCTACATCTCCTGCAAGTAATGAAGCAATCAACGGTTCAAAATACTTCATGCTCCAGATTAACGACATGTGAGGGCTCATCGCCATCAAAGTTTAAATGAGGGGTACCATGTTGCAAAGTTGAATAACAAAACCACTCATCTAAATATTTAGGACAACTATTCAATGTGATGGTTACCTCACAATTCTAAGAACCGCCAAAGGCACTTGTAGCAAACCTTCTTTTGCTTTCCCGAAAACAACGGATGGTTATGATGTGTGAGTGATTAGAACTAGGCCTACACCTACTTACGTGACATTTCAAACTTTAGCTTTGATGGGTCAAAATAAAACCCCATACGTATATTGTAAAATTGTAAAAGGGAGAGGATATTATTTGATGAAAAGAGTTTTTATTTTCATATATATTAAAAACATTTAAAACTTGTAGGTTTTACTTTAAATCTTTTGTAAAAAGGTACAGCTTTACAACTGAAGCAGTTACATAACTAATCAAACAGTTAGTGAGGAGATAAAATAAAAAAGATCAATAGTAGGACGAAAAGGGGGTTTAGAGTCTTGAGGTGGGAATTACAATGCAATGAAGAAATTCTCTCATAAATTATATAGAAAATTATTTTGATTCCAATTCTCTCAGTACGATGTAAGATGTAATTTCATTTTTCTTGCTATGTGTTCATCATTTCATGATGTGTCTTTTTTCGGTTGTAATAGGACTTTGTAGTAGCAACCTTGTTTTTGTTGCTAGGTGTTCATCATTTCATGATGTTTGTTTCTTCGGTTGTAATTGGAATTCCTTTTATAAGGTTAAAGATCATATTCTTGGGTTCCTAAGTTATTAAACCTTGTTCCTTCTGAATTTTCCTCTAACGATCTGTATTTAAAATACCTAAAAATATAAGTGGTATCGCCATTCTATTTGTAATTGATGGGTTTTTGAATTAGAGCTATTCATTGCATTTTATCCAAACTCAACTCCAACAATTCATTTTAGAATTTTTATCAATTCTGAAGTGGCCTCCAATAGCCAAAGTTTGTTTTCAGGGTACAATATTAAATTGGCACCATTATGGAGGACAAAGTTGAAAATCTTCCCTGTTATTGAAAGTTTCAGAGTTGAATTTTGAGGGTGACAATAACCAATATTTGGTTGTAGAGTTGTTACCCAATTAGCTCTCTTTTCTCCTACTTCCCTTTGCACTAGCAATTGCCTCACTGTGGATAATGGGACTATTACTTTTGTGTGCGTTTTTAGGAGAAATGGTCTAAAGTGTTTAATAGATTTAAACACAGCAAAAGCTTGTTTTACAACTTCAAAATAATTGAGTTCAACACCCTACAAATTGGAACTAAAGAAATATATAGGTACTTCTACTTGTTGACCATTGATTTGTGTTAAAACATCAGCATAAAATGTTTCAGTGGCCAAAGTATACAAAATAAAATGATTAGAAAAATTGGGAGTATTCAATGCAGGAGCATTAATAATTGCCTGTTGGATTGAGTCAAAGGCTTGTTTTTCATTATGTCCCCATTTGAAAATTGAATTTTTCTTAATCATATTTTGTAAATGTAAGACTATATGAGAAAAATCAGGAACAAATCGTTTTACAAAATTTATCTGTCCTAACAATGATTGCATTGATTTATTGTTATGTGGCAAAGGAATATCAGAAATCTCTTTTATCCTGTCGAGATCAATATATATGTGCCATCTTTGGATACAATAAACCATAAGAGTTTGCCTTCATTTAGAGCAAAGAATAATTTCTTGGGATTTATAGAAATCCCATACCTTTTACATCGCTCAAAGATCTGTTATAAATCATGGAGATGATTGGCCCTTTTCTTGGAAAAAACAATTATGTCGTCTAAGTAAACAACAACTGACCTATTGATCAAACCTTTGAAGGCTATATCCACGGCTCGTTGGAAAGTAGCTCCAACATTTCTGAAACCAAAAGGCATTTTCTGATAAGCATATGTTCCCCATTTAGTCCTGAATGTAGGTTTTAGTCTATCATCTGGATGCACCAGTATTTGATTGTATCCTAAAAAACCATCAAGAAAGGACATGAACTCTGAACCAACTATTGATTGAAGTATCTGCTCCATTATTGGTAATGGAAAATTATCTTTTTGACATGCCTTATTGAGATTTCTAAAATCAATGCAAATCCTAATATCACCAAGCTTTTTCCTTATAGGTACAAGTCTGAAACCCATTTAGAATGTCTAACTACGAAAATTATTTTAGCTTTCAAAATTTTATTCAACTCTAATTTGATTTGACCTTCCAGATTTGGGTGGATTTTCCTTAACTTTTGTTGAACAAGTTTCTCACCACAAATCATTGGAATTGTGTGTTGAATGATAGAAGTATCATAAGTTCTCAAATCTTCGTAATTCCAAGCGAAAACATTTTTGTATTTGTTTAATAATATGATGAAAGAAAATCTTTCTTCTGATGTGAGTTCCAGCCCTAGATTGGCATTTTGTGGTTTGGCCTCAGTGCCAAGATTTACTAATTCAAACGTTAAAGTAGAACTTTGAAGTTTTGGATTGGTGACCTTTTTGAATCTATCATTGATGGCATAGAGATCCTCTAGCTTGGCCACAGATTTAGGAATATAATTCTCATTTAGTCTTTGTTTTAACTGAAGATCATGATCGCTTTCATCAACAATCTGATCATAATAAGATTTTTTAGAGGTCAAGAAATTTAAGATGTCTTCATCATGATTAAATACCCGCCAATTGGTGACATTGTCTCGGACAGATGGCCGAAAAATTAATTTAATTGAAAACCCATCTGGACTATAATCCTCGAATGGAAGGAGCTTAGAAGCAACACTAGCCAATAAATCATCTGCTACATTCTGAGTTCTAGGAATAGGAGAAATGTTAAATGCTATAAAATGAGTTATGAGATCTTGAACAAGGGATTGATAATGTTTGAGATGACCTGAGAGACAATGAATATTGTTCCTTACTTGTTTGATGACAATTTCGGAATCACCAAATACTTTCAGATATTGAATATTCAGGCCTATTGCTTTATAAATCCCTTGGATCAATGCCTCGTATTCTGCAGTGTTATTGGTACACTCAAATTCTAGTTTGCATCATAGCATAGTTTTTTCCCCTTCTGGACTAACTAAAATACACCCTACTCCTGCATTGTCATTGGATTTTGATCCATCAAAATATAAAAACCAAAATAAAGGCTTATCTACATATTTATTTACAAGTTCATCAGCAATACTAACACATCTTGAGGTATTAGTATGATATAAATTTTCAATTTGTGATGTGATACTATTAACAAGAAAAGGCAATTGTTGAGCATTAAAATTTCCAAAGAATGACTCAGCTAAGTAATTTCCAAGAATGTTGTTATTGAAAGCTACTGGTTGGTTTTCTTGTTCAAACTCCATTACTGTATGAGTCATGTGTTTTACCCAATCTATTTTGATTTGATTTGGTTTCCCTTTATAAGGAAGCCACATGTGAGACCAATAAGTGGAAATGTAACCATGGAGTTTCTCAGACCAATCCCTACTTAGAATTAAACCATAAAACTCAAGGGCGTCAGCAATCAATATATCAATTCTTTAAACTACTTTGGAGTCAGTTGATAGCCTAACGGTAACTGAATTAATATCTCCTAAAACTTTCACTTTAGTTTGATCTAACTGAACAATATGACCTGCAGATTTATAGGGCTCAATGTTTAATTTAGAGTAAACTAAGGCTGGCATTATATTTGATGAAGCCCCTGAATCTATTAGACACTTATGCATATTTCTATTATAGATTTCATAAGTCAAGAAAAAAGGAGGAGTATGAGAATTAAACCTATCTCAGATCAAAACGACATCAGTAGCATCTACTTTATCCGATGGTGGTTTACTTGATCCTTTAGCTGCCTTGGATAATACACTGGTTGGAAGAGGAGAAGAAGGTATTGCATTTAACTCTTTAAGTAACAATTTCTGTTGATTTTTTAGCTTGCTAAGTTCATGTAAAGAAATATTTGCTCGAGTCTTCTTCATGTCCTCCACAATGTTGTAATCCATAGAGTCAGAGACTACTAATATTTTAGATGATGAGGGTGGATTGGAGGATGATGGTTGATTTTGGGTAGGCACAACTAGAGTTTTCTTCATGGGAGCTTTGTCTTTAGTAGTAGGCCTTGAATTTTTTTCTTTGGATTTGTTTGAACATTCTCTATTGCATTTTTACCTCTGTTATTTACTGGGAGAGCTTCCTATTCACTTTCATTGCTAGAGTTGGGCAATATAAAGTCCCACATCCCATGACATTCAACCGTTTCATCTTCTTTCGTTTCCTCCGATGATAAAACTGTGTCTTCATCTTCATCATCCTCTTGATCTGATTCTGCATTAGATATAGCATTAGGCGGTTTTGGTTCAGTTGACTGATTTCTTCTAAAGTTTCTAAATAGTTTTTTAGTAGAAGTTTCAGCCACCTAATTTTTTATTTCTACCATTTCATTAGACATAGTGTTTAGAACCTTTAATAACCTTCTATGTCATATGGGTCTTTAACTGCTTTCTTTTTTGAATCATCTTTGAAAGTAACCTTTTTTTATTTTATTTCTTCCAGAGCATTTTTCTTTTCCAAAGCAAAGATACGTTTTTCTTTTCTTTTGTAAGTTGAGTGGTGCCAGATTCTATTATCAAAAAGGAAACATTACATAGCTAGGGTGGTCTCAAACCGCCTCGTAGGGAAACCGGGTTTATTGACCACCGATAGTTTTTCACAGCTGCCCAAAAATAAAATGTTTTTAGCTTGTCTTTCCATGCCTTATACACTTTATCTATATCCCTATTACTACCTACATACAACTGCATATATATATATAAACATAGAAGTTATGCATGGCTAAAACAAAAACAGAAATTAACAGTTCCTAAATTCATTATGGACATGCCTTTATTTACTGTTCCTCTGGATTCTCTTGTTGTTTTTTCTCTTTCTTGACTAGCACCCCGCTTGCCTCAAGTTGCTGTTGCAGGTCCTCCAGCCGCTTGTCTTGCATAAGCAGAGTGATTACAATGTTCTTCAATTCTTTCTTCAAATTCAGGATTCCCTGAGACAGTTCGGCCATCTCCATCGCTATTTTTTCAATGGATTTAGCCATGAACATCTTCATAACCCAGTACAAGTGCAGAGACTGTTTGTAAAGTGTTGGACACCTAATCCTAAATGGGTTAGTGTGGAAGCTAAAGAGACTAAGCAGTCCAAGGGACCTTGGGATGTGAATCCCAATAGTCACCACATGTACTATAAATGTGTATCATTTGTGAATAAAAATTGAATTGCATGCTTTATCTTTACTATTTGTTCTCGCTCACCATGTGTGTTTAACATGGTATCAGAGCAGGCGTATTCCTGCCCTGCAAAATTAATGTGAGCCATTTGTCTTATAGCCTTTTTGTGCAATTTATTTCTGCCACATTCCTCTGCCTGACACTGCAAGCGTTGTCCAAGTTGTTCTGACATGTCTGTCTACCATACCGATGCTCTATTCTGCATACCTGCCTCTGTCTTGACATGGTATAATTTATCTTTATGCTCATGTGTAACTCCTATTTTCGAACTCAAAGATTCCCCGACTATTCTGAAGAGAGCGTTTCATATTTGGAGAAAATCCGTAAGAATCTAATTGGAATGTGAGCCATGTTTGAAAACATGAGTTGCTTCTACTGATTAATACCCATCTTCACAATCCAAAATACTTGGGCATTCACTGCGATATTCAGAGATTAGCAATTTCTCACCATCTTTGTCAGTCGCTGATATTTTGGGTAGTCTCTGAGATAAATCCTTCTTCGCTTCTCACCTGATGAAGAGTCATCACTATTCCATTATTTTCATCATTCTCTTTTCTCGGCGATATTCCAGGAGTTGCAGTGAGAGGGGTGATTCTCATCCAACCCTTCTTTGAACCTGTCCACACGGGAATGCGAAACGTCCGACCCAGCTCTGTCGTCCTTCGATGGTATAGCAGATTTCTCAAAATTTATACCAAATAGAGGTTTTTCTTTTAGCCTCTCATTCTTTATTATCTGAATAAGTCGCAAGAGATTTTCTTCAGGAACTTTGAGTGAATCAACATTTAAATCTATAATATCAAAACCCAGATCTTTACATTCCTGAACATACTGTTTAAAACCGCTAGGGCCCTTCTGCAGTAAAAGCTCCGCCCAATCACCTGTACCCACATTCACATTGTGCTTGTGTGTCATTTCTGTGATCTCTTTAATAAATGTTTTAGGCATCAAACTGCAAGTCCCTCCTGCAAAATTCAAGCCATCAACAAATTGCCCCATTGCTTCGAGAATGTCCTCGAGGCGGGTAGGGTCCGTGAAAGAATAACTAGGGGCTCTGATTTCTGTGAGTCCATCATAGCAAGGCTTCTCTGGCCTCTCTTCATCTTCATCTTCAAAGAAATGATTTCTTGCCAACCATGCCATCCTTGATTTGCGTATTCAAATTAGAATGTACAAATGCTCCAGTTATTCTAAGATGAAATCGAAAACTTGAAATCTATTCACAGTCAAAATTATTCTCAAAATTTTTTTGATTGTCAACATGAGTTTCGTTATTACATTATCGTGAATTTTGGTGAATTGGAGCAGAGCTAAGTGGTGTGATGGCGCAACGAGGGTGTATTGAATCTATAAAAACTCTGGCTTGCCAACATAAATTTCTTATGTTTTTTCCATTATGATTTTTTCTGCCAAGGGCGACATGCTTATGCCACTACAAAAGAAAATGATGTTGTGAGGAGATCAGGAAGGGCTGAACAATCTCGTGAACTGTTATCCATCTGTTTGTAAAAGCATCTGGAATCTTTAATCCCACATGATTCACGGAGAAGGGTTTGTCGTCGGTCACAACCAATGACTGGTCGTGGAGGAGCGTCGAGAGTCTTGTACCCGCCAGAAGACGTGTAATATTGGCCATCAACAACCTGCTATTGGGAACCACATGGTATCTATCAAGCGTTGAACTATACATCGCCTTGGTATATGCGTTGAACTATCCAGCGCTCTGCGGCCTTTTTGAAAATCATTTAAAATCATTTGAATGTATATATGTGTTGAACTATACACCGCCTTGGTATATGTGTTGAACTATACAGCGCTCTGCGGTCTTTTTGAAAATCATTTAAAATCATTTGAATGTATATATGTGATGTTCATACGCTGGTTGTGAAAGTTGTGTAAAATTGTTGACAATTGCGTGAAGTTGAAGCCAATAGAATATACAGCAGCTCTGTGGTTTTATTTTTATGAACGAGGTCTCGGTTCGCTAGAGAAGAGTCCACAACGGCCGCATAATCACAAGTTATGTGGAGTCCAACATTAGTTGGAGAAGATTGAGATTTAATACATGGGCGCATTTGTTTTCATGGAAAGTTTATTTGAAATCCGTTATTAAAAGCCATATGTGAAGTGATGGGTAGAATGCATTGAATAGTGTGCCGGTTGTTGTATATGTAAAGTGAGTTTCAATGTTATTTGAAATGATGGTGGCAGTATGAGCTTTCATATCAGAATGCGTGAAATTGATTGGGTAGTGGTGTGAATTTGCTGGTTGAAAAATATGATCACATTCTTTTATTTGAATTAAAATCCAGCCATCTGTGAATGGAATTATTGGATTGAGTAGTGTTTGATTTTACTTCTGCATCAAGTTAGAAGTCCAGGATGGAATTGAGTTTGGAAATGGCATGAAGATTGTTGAATTGAGCATTTGCTGCACATTTATACAAGATATTGCTGTGTACTGTACGTGGATATTACTTTTCTGCATTAAGTAATAATTGTGATTAGTTTTTAAGTGACATTGAATAAAAATGGCCAGAACCAGTGAAGTATTAGAGTTCATCAAAACTCTTATACAATCCACTGTTGATGACACATTACAAATCAACAAAGGCTCTCTCTCAAGAATTCAGACATGTCTACAATATGCACAAGAAAAGATTAATTTTTTGCAGCTTGAATCTCAGCTACAACAAGAAGAATTACAGCAGTGGAGTCATCAGTCTGAATCTGTTTCCGTTCAGAACTTTGAGACAACCACCCATCAGCAATAAGTCAATAATGTTACAGTTCATGAAGACGCAGAAACTTAGTTTGCACTTCCCAAGCCCATCATCAGACTTTGGGAACAGCTTGTCCACAACAAGCACAGAAACGGTCTTGGATATGACAAGGAATTGTCCTTTCATATTCCAGACTACGCCAAGCCCATTCAGTTTCAGAGTGTTGGTTTCATTAATGACAGTTCACCTGCTCCTCATGATAGTTCAGCATCAGCTGTTCCAGACTCTGCTCCTCTTCCATAGCAACAACAACAACAGATCGTGAAATGCCAACACTGTGATCGAGTTGGCCATTTGAAAGATCACTGTTTTGATCTTCATCCATGTAAGCATTGTCATAAAACCACCCATTTTTCACACAGATGCTTCAGCAACAAACGTCATGCAAGAAAAAAGATTCATCTAGGATGGATCACTTCTTGGCAATGAGCATCAACAGCCAAGAAGATATTCCAAACACATGTTAGAACTTGTTCCAGAATATTGAACAGTCTTGCAGTTGATTTTTCTCCATCTTCTCACCTTGTATCTGATAGGGGGGGAAATGATGGTCATCTACAAGCTTCAAAGTCACATCAAGCAAGCCTGAGCCACAACCTGCCACACTAATTTAAGAGTTGTAGCCAGAGACAAAGATGCACGTGAACATGCCTTCAGTTGGCAGTCTGGGACACTTCCTCTAGCAGAAGACTTCAGCTTCTTGGCAGTTTTGGAAGAGTTCCGGGAACAAAATTCAGAACACTTCCTCTAGCAGAAGACTCCAGCTTCTTGCCAGTTTTGGAAGAGTTCCAAGAATTGCATTAAGCATTCCAGAGTTGTTGGTCATCCTTAAACCATCACAGGTTGAGACTTCCCTTTTCAGGTTGAAGTTTTACCTTTTATGTGGGGTGAGACCTCCCTTTATTGGTTGAAGGTTTTCCTCTTTAAAACAATAGGATCACTTCCTCTAGCATAAAACTTCAGCTTCTTGCCAGTTTTGGAAGAGTTATGGGAACTGCACTAAGCGTTCCGGTGTTGGTGGCCATCCTTAAACCACCGCCCTATTATACCAACATTTCAGAGAGCACATTCAGCCTAGTGCTGCCATGCATTTTTGCAGATTTTGTATTACAGCTCTCTTCTTGGACTCATACATAACCCTTCGGATTAAGGGGGGGAATGTTGTCCACCTAATCCTAAATGGGTTAGTGTGGAAGCTAAAGAGACTAAGAAATCCAAGGGACCTTGGGATGTGAATCCCAGCGGTCACCACATGTACTATAAATGTGTATCATTTGTGAATAAAAATTGAATTGCATGCTTTATCTTTACTATTTTTTCTTGCTCACCATGTGTGTTTAACATAAAGTGTCATTCTTCCTCTGGTGTGCCCTGGATCAAGCAAGAGGTTAATCCAATCTTCCATCTCATCCTCTGACTGGGCCTGGATGGCTTATTCCTCCCAATGCTCAATAATTCTTTTGATTTTTGGGTTAGTTTTCTCCCTATACTCCTTCTCTGCAATCCTAACTCTGTTTCCTATGGTCTGCCTGGTCGGTCGGTTCCCATCCCCCGTCGCTGTCTCAGCTTCCTCGTCCTGGCTTGGGCTGCACTGACGTCCCCGTCTGTTGCGCCCTGCCGCCACATCCCGCCCTCTCCGGCCTCCTCTTCCCCTGCGGCCTCTCCCTCTCCTGTATCTTCCCCTGCCCCTTCCTGCGCCATCCTTCGGGCTCCCTCCTTCATCCTCTCCATTTCCTGTCACTGGTTTGTTTCGGTCGTTTTTCCTTACCTCCTGTACAGATTCCTCCCGACCCTCTGTCATGTCCTCGCTTTCCCATTCCGAGACCTCATACACGGGGATGCCCTATTGCATGCAATCCTCCATCTTCCGCTTACCCTTCCTATCCACTTCTCTCCTGCCCTGATCGTCGTCCACTCCGCTGCTTCGCATCCAGCGCTGCGCTTTCCCACTTCCCTCTGCTTCCATATTCTCCCTTCTGCTACGGTTCCTGTCACCTCCCTCACGGCTCGCAGGTCTACCCGTTCCCCTAGCACTGTGGCTCCACTCTATGCAGCCTAGTCTAATTTCTCTGCGGTCCTTCCCTCTCGGTTTAGATCGCCACCCTCCCTTCGCTATCCTACTCCTCTGCATGCCTTTCCTTCTTATGTTAATGCGCTGTGTGCTGTCCCCGATCCCCGCGCCATCATTCCTCGTCCTTGTCTCTGACCTCCCATCCCGTCCACCGTCCTGCCGAGCTACTCCACTAATCTTCCCGCCGCTCCATTCACCTGTGGAAATAATTCCTTGATACCTGCCTGTGTTCGCCTGCTCCTCCCGCTGCCAAAACATAATTCCTCCCCTCTCCACGTCACGCAACCCGATCGGGTGCAAAGATACATTTTTCAACAGCAATCGCTTCCTTCATATTTTCTGCTAATGTGGGTTTGACATCCCTATCAACAAAAATGGCTATGTTTGAAGGTAAAGCAAAGATATACCATTTGCTTCGGACTTCTTCACTAGGCTTGGATGTTGCAGGAATTTTATTTAGCAGTTTATTAAATCAGGAGTTGAAGTATTTAATGGGTTCCTTTGATTCAGATTTCAGATTGTAGAAGTCATTAATCAAAGTCGTTGTGGACCTATGATCTCCAAACTTGGTTAAAAATTGTTCCTTAAAATCATCCTATCTATTGATGGATCCAGGTGGTAATGAAAAATACCATGATCTAGCTACCCCTTGTAAAGTGTATGGAAAAATCCTAACAACAACATCTTCTCTTGCTACCCCATTCAATTTTATGGACAACATAAAATTGTTTATATGTTCTTCTACTAATATGCCAATGTCTGGATTAAATTTTGGTAACCATTTTTTAGGATGAGCTGGTAATTGACTCAAGGGTGCATGCATAGCGACAGCTCCTATATTTGTCCATGGCCTTGGTTTTTGTTGATTATGTGTACATTCAGAGTAGAAGATATCAAGAAGATGTAGCAGTTACCGGACCCCTAGAAACATTACAATAAAGAATTTTTAGAAGCTTTTGGCAAGGAGAACAATATAGAGTCAGACCCTATCAGGCAATGGAGACATTTCCCAAACAAGCATAAGCATGAATTTTATGGTATGTACTCCATAGACTCCTTAGCATCTCCTTATTTCTATGTTGGTGTTATGTTATGTAGACTCTTTGGAGTCTCTGATTAAGCTAGGTTTACCATAGTGTTATAGACATTTTTGGGAACTGCAACCCCAATCATACATGTCCATAAAAGAATGGCTCCTAAGTCCCTAAAAGTGTTGATTCACACCCTAAAGGAACAAGGTCAGCTGATTACATCATCTCCTAGAAGTTCTCCATGGAAAACTGCTCAGAACTGGTCAAAACTGGACCATACAAACTGCCTAGTGTAGAGGGTGCGATGCATCTCACCTACTTAGTGTAAAAAGTGCGATGCATACTGGAAAGCCCTTCTGCAGGGTACGATGGGTGAGAGTAGACAAATGGCAGAGACAGTTTGCAAGGTGGATGATCATGGAATCTTCCAGAAACTTCTCCTGTGACACTTGCCTCTCTAAATTCGCC